>SNVD02002389.1:0-167389 GCA_013180625.2 Boswellia sacra | reverse complement strand
TCTTTGAATGTTTCATCTAAGTTTAACAAATCAGCAATTACCTTATTAAACTCATCAATATGAGAACTGATGCTCGTACCTGGTTTCAACTGGAGACGGAACAATCTCTTCAATAGATACAGCCGATTCTCATTGCTTTTCTTCATATATTTGTTTTCCAGCGCCTTCCACAATTTGTTTGCAGATGTCTCCTTAGTGAACTGATACTTTTGTTCTCTACACAAGCAAGAGCGAATCAACCCACAAGCTTTTATATTAAGCCTGTCCCAATCTCTTGCACTGATATCTTCCTGTTTTGTTTTCGTCCAGAACAATATCCAAATCTCCTCTGGCAACCGCCGTCCAAACAACCTCAGCTCTTCCATAGCGAATTATTTCGGCCAATACAATTTTTCAACATCTATTTTTGCATTTGTCACAGTCACTGCTTCTCATATACGTAGATGATGAAGCCATTGACTTACCTCTCACACAAGCTTCGATCCACAAATCACCAATCCGCAGCTCCAAACAAACTATTATATTCCCTACCTAGCAATCAAAATCAACAGCCAGAACAGTATAAGTGCTGTCAATTAAATATCCACTACTACCCACGACCTTCGGCTCTGATACCAATTGTTATGCACAGCGGAAGCGATAACCAACAGAACAACCAAAATGCACAACACAACTATGCCAGATTTGAATATAATTGCAACTAAATAGGCAACCAATCAACCACAATGCAGAAATAGAATACACACCAGGATTTAACGAGGTTCGGTATTAGTACCTACGTCCTCGAGCGCCGCTGAATAAACTTTCCACTATCTTCAAAGAGAATTACAAATTTTTGGGTCACAATACAAATACCACAACTATTGGGCCAAACTGCAATTACCCAAATAGTTGGGCCAAACGTAATTACCCAAACAATTGAGCAATACTACAAATACCCAAAATCAAAAAGGGAAAAACAAATATTACAAACTTTAAGGTCCTTACGGAAAGGCCCTTAAACTATGAGGTCTTATATGTGAGACCTTACAACTTTAGGGGGTGGAGGATATTTCTCTTGGTACACACATAACTCTCCTACTTGGCTTCTTTTATAAGCCCAAAGGAGTCCCAAGTATTTCTATTTGAGCAATGTGGGATCCCTCACATTGCTTATAGCATTGGCTAAAGAGCCAATACTCCAACAAATATGTCCTGGTTTGTTATTAGCAATGAGAATGCTGCATCTGATGCTGGGTTCACTTCACTCCTTTGATTGGAAGCTTCAAGATGGGGCCACACCAGTGCAGATGACATGGATGATAAATTTGGGATCACTTTACAGAGTTTCAGCCACTCCGTGCTGTCCCTATTGCCATTTAGTCTCTAGTTTGTTTTGCTACGATAAAAGAAGCTAGGCTTCTGGTTGTGATCAGTTAACCCTCAGCTATATCAAATGAAAACACAGAGTAAAACAACATTGATAAATATTTATGTATAAAAATATTTGTATCAAACATTTTAATTCAAATCTTAAAATAAAATAAAATAAATATATCATGTATGTAGTGTAATTTACAGCTATTCTGAAACGAAACAAAACAAAAACAAAGACAAAAACAAATGCCTATTAATTACAGAAACCCTTAAAAATTCTTATGAGAATTTATTAAACTTATCTCTTGGTTCGTAGGGTAATAGCTTTTGCAAACAAAGATCATAAGCTACATTTCGATTTAATTCACGCAGTTATCATTTTCTGCAGTATTTCTCTATCCAAGAAAAAAAAAATCCTTTGCACAAATTCTTCCTTTATTTTTCTTTAGTTCATCGTTAGGTTGAATGCGTATGACTTTCCAATAACCGCAATTTCGGTGGTAAAAATATCATTCCATATCATCAATAATTTTCCTTGATCGTACTCATTAAATTTTATTGAATAGTGGTTTTAACTTTTAAGGAATAGGGTTTATAATATGAACTGTATATTTTATTAGATAAAAGAAATTTGGTGTTTTACAGCAGTGCTTTACACTGTTTCCTAAAACGTTGTTGTCACAGATGGAATACAACGATCCTTTAAAAGAATCGGCTTCTCTACATTGCTTGAAATTAAACAACAGTACTTCTATGGAATTTAATTAGGAAACGCTATAATCATGGATAATAGGCGGGTAGTTCACCATTAGTACCCCTTCCAATTTTCCCAAAACGCTATAATATGTATTGTTTTGGGTAGCTTTACGCTTAAATATGTGCAGATCTTGAATTGAATTTAAACTTTTAATGTTGAAGGAGATAAATTTTTTTTTTTGGTAAAACTAATATTATATACTTGTTTTCTTAATGGGTGCTAATTATAAAATTATTGTGTTTGCTAGCTTTCTAAATTATCTCATCGAACACCAAGCCTTCTCATGGACCCATTTGCTCACGTGCTCCTGCCAAGGTTCTGTATGGGTACCCTTCTACCAAAGAAATCTCGCTTCTTTATGTTACTTTGTGATTGGGTTTGTTGACATTTGCGTAAGGAGAAATCTAGAGACTTAAAAACACAAACTCAAGAAATCCACAAATCCACAAATACCGAACTCAAGAAGAAAGAAAAAACTGAGTAAAATAAAATAAACAGTAACACCAGAGATTACGTGGTTCAATCAAGATGGTCTACATCCACAGGAAAGATTCAGATTTAGAGAAATACAAGTGTTTCGTGGAAGAGTAATTGCACAAGGAAGGAAAACTAATTACTACGCTCAATGAATTCTATCCTTCTTATTCCCAGCTCTTCTCTCTATTGCAATTTATAAGCAGCATTCACCGGTATGATTATGCTATCTGTCAATCTGATAAACTAATCCTGAAGATATAGTCTTATCTCTAAGGGTATAGACAGATAAATATGAAGAAACAACTGAGCCAAATCTTCACAATTCTCCAACTTAGATCAGTGAGTTCCTCCATAACAGAGAACTAAATCTTCAAAACAATTTTAACAGTCAGAAAATTCTCAGCAAGTTCAAGCAATGCTTGAACTTTGCATGTGGTAAGGACTTTGTTCATATCAGCAGCAATGTAACAGTCTCTTGGGTCACAATTTCTACATCTATGTATTTGGTTCTTTCATGATGATAGTGATTCTTTGAGAGATGTAGAGCACTTTGGTTATCACAAAATATCAGAACTAATTGTTCTTGCCCACATAATTCACTGACTAAACGCTTTAACCAATGTGCTTCTTTAACAGCCTTTGTAACCACTAAATCTAGTCTCTGACATACCATGTTGTACATTAAGCTTCCTACAGCACTAGAGTATACGGAATGCTGCTCATTTGTTTTTCTTCTGTAGATGTCTTAGGCGATTGTTCAGATGGAAGCTTGAAATGTTGAGCTAAAGTAATATTTAGTGGCTTGGATCTTGCATATTGAATTTCTCTAATACTCTTTGCACATAACTTTGTTCTGATAGAACAGATACCTCCTTTTTTATGGAAATATAATATATTGGATTCTGCAATATTCTCTAGATTGGATGCAGCAATATTCTCCAGGATATCATGTTGATTCTTCCTAATCCTACAACAATATTCTTGGTGATCTTTTTCGTCATTCTTAGCAACATTGGATCTATTTAGGACACTCAATCAGATGATGATACTATGTAATTATGTTCACATCTTTTGTTATTTTTTACAACCCAATTTGGGTTTCATCATCTTGTATAAATTTCGTTATATGAATACAATATTGGTGTGAGAGACAAACACTAATATTTTTACATTAGTTTCAATTTTGTTATGGTATCATGCGATGAAAGACCCATTGATTTCTTATGGTAGAAAAAGATAAAGCCACAAAGAGTTCGAGCAATGCTCAGGACTCAAACAATGATTCTTTCCCCATCCATCACTCCGGCAATCGAACCATTGTTCTTGTTTCACCACTCCTTAATGGCGACAATTACGATACATGGCTTGTCACTTTGTTTTTTGTATTTCTCTTCATGTGCTTGTAATGTACCTACAAGTTCGTCAATTGTCATTCCTTTGTTCAAGAATTTGAATTATGGTATTAAATTATGAATCCAAAGAGCGAAGTATCTTTTCTATAATTCTTGTATCTTCTATTTTCTCACCATTTCTTCTCAATTGATTTGAGACAGTCAAAACTCTTGAAAAGTAATCAGAGATAGACTCACTTTATTTCATATGTAACAATTCAAACTCACATCTTAAAGTTTGTAGACGCACCTTTTTGACTTTTTCTTGTCCTCCATATGATTTTTCAAGCTTTTCCCATAATTCTTTAGCAGATTCCATATCTCCATATTTTTCAATTTCAATATTATATAATGCTTCTTGAATGAAGTAGTGAGCCTTCTCATTTTGTTGATGTCTTTTTTCAAAATCACTCTTTTATTGTTGAGACAATGCTTCAATATTTTATGGCTTATCAAAGCCTTTTTCAATAATTTCCCAAACACCATTCGCTCCAAGGATTGATTTCATCCTTATACGCTATATTTCATATCTATTTTCTTTCAATTTTGGAATTGTAGTTGAAGTCATATTACCAATGCTATGGACCACACTGTAATTCTGCACACAGAGGATTAAAATTGAGTATTTTCAACTTTGGGGGGCTTATCGATAGTTGTAAACGTCCAAGGGGGCAGACTGATATTTTTTGTATCAGGGGGCCAGTGGATATTTTTTGACCAGGGGGTCGACTAATAGTTTACGTCTCAGGGGGCCGATTGATATTTTTCACCCAAGTCATGAACGGACTATTTTCCGACGTCCAAGCACGATCACTCTTCTTGAAGATTGTAGATCGGATGGGTGGTGTCGATTCACTTGCCGGTTTCTGATAACTTTCATGGTGAAAACTTTTTTCACAACTTGTTTTTGTGTTTTCGATGTGTTCTAGTCGGAATTTGACGTCGGCTAAGAACGGAAACTTGTAGATCGCTGTCCGATCTATCCGATGATGGTGGAAGTGAGATCTCACTTGCCGGTCGACAATTTTCTGGCGACTTTTCGACGATTTTCCGGTAGCTTTCCGACAATACTGACGACGAACTTTAGCTGCTGATGGTGTGGGCTTCCTTTTTCCTCCACCTTCTTGTGGCTCTAGCTCTGATACCACTTTGTTGGAATTTGGCTTGCTCTCATACCACTTTGTTGAATATTAATAGACAAGAATTTTGAAAACTCACTCTTTATTTCTTTATTCTTTGAATTTTAAATTCCACGCACACTTAAACAAATAAGAAAAACACTCTACTTATATAATACTCATGGTAATTCTAATTCTTTTATGAATATAAATCCTAATTCTACTTGAACTCAATTTTAATTCCTAAACAAAACTTAAATCCTAAGACAAATAAAGTTGATTTCCAACACTTTTATCTTATTCTTCAATTTATCATCGTCTTATGGGGCTGCTTATTTATCTTATAGTCACCAGGCCTGACATTGCTTACATGGTGCATATCTTAAGCCAATTCATGCAAGCCCCTCATACTCATCATATGGATGCTGCCACAAGAGTCCTTTGGTATCTTAAAGTCTCTCTTAGCAAGGGTATATTACTCTCTTCGTCTAGTGCATTACACTTGAATGGCTTTTATGATTCAGATTAGGCAGGCTGTCCAACAACTAGACGTTCAACTACCGGTTATTGCACTATGCTTGGCTCAAATCCCAATTTCTAGAAAACCAAGAAGCAAAACACTCTCTCACTCATCTGGCAAGGCTGAATGTCATGCCATGGCAACTCTGACCGCTGAACTACAATGGTTGAAGTATCTATTGACTGATCTTTGGTATCCCACATACCACTCCAATTAGTCTTTATTGTGATAACCAGGTTGCCATTCACATTGCTGAAAATCTAGTTTTCCATGAACGCACAAAGCATACTGAACTGGATTGCCATTTTTTTCGTGAGAAAAATTAGTCCAATTTGATTGCTCCGTGTTCCATTCAATCCTCTGAACAAATGGATGATGTGTTCACTAAACCTTTCAGCAAGAATTCCTTTCATCCTCTCATTTGCAAGCTAGGCAGCACTACTGTTCATGCTTCACCTTGAGGGGGAGTATGGAAATATAATATATTGGATTCTGCAATATTCTCCAGATTGGATGCTGCAATATTCTCTAGGAAATCATGCTGATTCTTCCTAATCTTAACAACAATATTCTCGGTGATCTTTTTCTTGATTCTTAGCAACTTTGGATGTATTTTAGGACACGCAATCAGTTGATGATACTATGTAATAATCTTTTCTTATTTTGTACAACTCAATTTGAGTTTCATCATCTTGTATAAATTTCATCATATGAATACAATATTCGTGTAAGAGACAAACACTGGTATTTTTATGTTAGTTTTAGTTTTGTTATATTTCTATCTCTTTTGATTTCCATTCTGAATATTTTTCAAGCACGTCTCAGATCTTTCATTTCAAATTCACTCATCAATTGTTTCTTAAGCTTTCTGATTTCATCTAAATCTTTGCAACCTAGTAACATATCATCGATGTATAAAGATAGATATATGGCTATCAAATTTGAAACCATATTCGTGTCTGGCAAAGCCACCTGAAATCATAAAAGCATCAAAGCATTTTTACCATTTTCGTGGATATTTCTTCAATAACCAGACTTGATTTTCTTTCCCAGGAGCTACAAAACCTGTTGGTTGTGTCCATGTAGATTGTCTCTTCCAAATCTCCGAGGAGGAACGTCGTTTTAACATTCATTTGTTCTAATTCAAGATCCAAACGTGCAGTTATAAATGAAATAGAATCCAAGAAAGAGGTTAATGACTGCAATAAATTAATGTTGTACGTACAAATAATATAAGTATTACGGGTGGCAATTCGTGTTCGCGGGTCGTGTTCGTGTCGTATCGAGCTGTGACACGATATATATTGACCCAACACGAACACGACCCGTTTATTATTCGTGTCACTATGACACGACACGAACACGACACGATTATTAAACGGGTAACACGACACGACACGCTAACAAGAATAATAAACGGGTTATAATCATGTTAGACACGAACACGACTCGTCTAACACGATTAAGACACGTTTACATTATTGACACGACCCGATTAACACGATTATGACCCGTTACACGGTTATGACACGTTAAGGTTTTCAACTTTTGTTAAATGACAAAAATATCGTAAGTTTTAAAATTTATTAGCTTTTTAAAATTCTATCTTTATTTTAAAATTTAGATATATGTAGGGACTAAAATGTCTAAAAAGTTTAATATTTTTAAATTTAATATGTAATCGTGTCAATATTCGTGTCAATCGTGTTATCGTGTCAATCGTGTATAATATGTATTCGTGTTATTCGTGTTACTCGTGTCAATATTCGTATTAATCGTGTTATCGTGTCAATTGTGTATTACATGTATTCGTGTTACTCGTGTCATAATCGTGTTGTGTTATAATCGTGTTCGCGTGTTAAAGACTCTCAACCTGAATACGACACGATTATTGAACGGGTTGACATCTTCGACACGAACACGAATATACCAAAATCCAAACCCGCTTAAACACGTATCGTGTCAAGTCGTGTTCGCGAGTCGTGTCAAAAATTACCACCCCTGATAAGTATACAAGTCACTTTCTATAGGTCATCTTATATATTAATTCTTGAAGTTGCCACAGATCATTCCGATCAAAGTATTAATTATTTTTAGCAATTTATCTGTGAAGAATAGTTAATTAATATAAATAAATTAAAAGAATGAATATTATAATCACATTAGTACTAGGGCAGAGTCATCGTAGCCCTAATAAGGACATAGGCCACCCAAAATTTAATTAATTGACATTAATATTAATGTTATATTATTTTTAGATGTAGTATTATTATAATTCTTCACTGCTAAGATAATTCAATACAAGCTCCAAGATCTAGTTATTTAGTAAAAGAGAATAACAAAGATTAAGTAAAATATCACAGATATCATAAATCACATTAGTATGAAATTTGAAAATACAGTAACTCAAACCATTAAAAAATATTATATTAATATTAACATATATGATATTTAATTTTCTTAGATTCATGTTTTATCATAATTATAAAAAAAATAACACTACACATACAAATTTTGTATAAAATTTTTAATATACAGATTGATGCATTATGAAACGATTGGAAGAGTGATGTGTGATGTGTTTGTGTGTGTTAACAAAATTTGTGCCTTCTATTTTGAGTAACGGCAAATTTCACTCCTACGTATTTTAATTGCTAAGCACCTTAACTCTTCCTGCAAAACCAAAACCTCCTTCTCAAAATCTAGATTTTCTATTTCTTGATTTGCCCATGGAGTGCCTTGGAAAGGTGTTGACATTCTCGTCAAAGCCTTGGAATGCCAGGGAGTCACCCACCTGTTCGCTTATCCTGGTGCCGCCTTAATTGAGATCCATCAAGCTCTCACTCGCTCCAATACCATCCGTACTATCCTACCTCGCCATGAACAAGGTGGCATCTTTGCCGTTAAGGGCTATGCTGGTGCCTATGGTAATCCTGGCGTTTGTATCACCACTTTGAGACCTGGTGCCATCAACTTGGTCAGCGGCCTCGTAAGCGCTCTTTCTGATAGTATTTCTATAGTGGTGATCACTGGCCATAGATGTGTTTCAAGAGACCCCAATTGTAGAGGTGACATGGCCCATTACAAAACAAAATTATCTCGTGCTCAATGTTGATGACATTCCTATGATTGTTGCTGAGGCATTTCTCTCAGCAACCTTGGGCCAACTTGGCCCAATCTTGATTGATATACCGCAAGATATACAACAAGAACTGGCCCTTTTTTTTGTGGAACGAGACAATTAGATTGCCTGCTTACATATCTAGATTGCTTAAAGAACCAGATGAGGTCACCTTGGAGCAGATATTAGGATTAATGTTAGCGTCAAAGAAACCACTAGTATGTATAGGTGGTGGTTGTCTGAATTCTAGTAAGGAGTTAAAAGAGATTTGTTGAGCTAACGAGAATACCCATTATGAGTACAATGATAGGCGTAGGCTTGGCTCCGTATGACTACCACGATTGAGCCTTTTGCTAACCGAGTAGGAGGTTTTGGTTTTGCAGGAAGTGTTAAGGCTACGTAATGTTAAATCTGTCACTACTCAAAATAGAAGGTGCGGATATTGTTAAATGTTGGACGTCTGGATTAAAGCCTTATTGATATATATATTAAGCCAACTTATTTTCTAAATATTAATGATATATCAATAAATGAGTCATACAAAAGTTTTGTATATATAAAAAAGTTTGTAAAGGTATTACTTTAATAAAATCATAAATACATGAAACTTTAAAATTAAATACAACTTATAGAGTAATTATTTTTTAAAAAATAAAAAGTATTAAGTCATCTTGTTATCTTGTTGACTTTTGAGGTAGTCTCTCATGCTATTTCCTACTTTCCAAGGAGACTATGTAAGGAGCTTATGAAAGTTAAGGCATCGTAAAGAAAGGTAAGACTCTACACTCCCCTATGATGTGACACAGAACGATGGATATCTTAAGCTGCACTATACTTTGGTTTCTCTTCACATGGATTTTGATTGTAGCCCTACGGTCTACTATAATCATGATAACCTGCAATTCACCAATAAACTTCTCTCTCTACAACTGTTAGGATGAGAGAGGTAAAGTGACAAACTCTCGAACTTTAACTGATAAATAATAATAATTCAAAGAGAACTTTTGACAAGCAAATAATAGGCAAGAAAGAGTAGCTGGAGAACTAATATTTTATTTTCACTGCTGCAACTTAAATACACAGCAAACATGAAGAAATCCCACAATATCAACAAACACGATACCCATATCTACTAATATAAATGATCCACCTACTAACAGACCACAAAACTAGGACACTAGTTAGATGGACACTTGACTTGTTCACAACATATGAAGAATTTAAGGAAAACGTAAAACTCACTAATTTCTGCATTATCTTTAATACTATCCCTTAATGCAGAAATTTAAAACACCAATTAGATCTCTGAAATATTCAAATTTTGCTAAAGGAAGTGGCTTGGTAAACATGCTAGCTAACTGCTCATTTGTATTGCAATAAGCTATCTGGAAACTTCCTTTTGACACCAATTCTCTAATAAAGTGATGGGGTGTCTCAATATGTCTTGCACGGCTGTGATAAAGAGGATTCTTGGTCATCACAATAGCGGACTGGTTATCACAGTAAATCGTTGTTGCCTTTTGATTTTGCTGCATGTCCTCCAGAATTCTTTACAACCATACTGCTTGGCATGCCGTTGAAGTTACCGCCATTTATTCAGCTTTGGATGATGATAAAGTAGTCGATGGCAGTTTTTTAGAGCTCCATGATATACCACCAAGCCTAAGATTAAAGATATAACCTGTAATACTCCTTCAATCGTCGATGGAACTTGCCGAATCGCTGTCAGAGAAACCACACTACTTGAGATCATTATTTGAGGAGTACCTTAAAACCATAAGAGGTTGTTCCCTTTAAATATCTCAGCACCTATTTTGCTACCCTATAATTACTTGGACTTTGCATGAACCTTGACAAGAGGCTAGTAGCTATCATTATATCAGGCCTACTATTAGTATGATAGAGCAAGCTTCCAACCAAACCATGATAGTTGTTAGCATCAACTTTCTCCTCCCCATCATTCAAACCGAATTTTTTATTACAGTTCACAGGAATTTTCACAGGTTGCAATCTTGTAGCTTGAACTTGTTGACCAAGTCTTTGACATACTTCTCTTGAGAAACAAAAAATCCTACATTACATTGCTTTACTTCCATCCCTAAAAAATAGTTCATCAAGCCCAAATTAGTCATGTCAAACTCTCGGATCATCATGCTCTTAAATTCATTTGTCAATGCAATACAATTGCTAGTATAGATAAGATCATCAACATAAAGGCATACAAGAAGTACCTTACCATCTTCTTTTGTTTTGACATACACAATTGGTTCTCTTGCACTTATTTGAAAACCATTCTTACTAAAATGACCATCAATCCTTTCATACCAAGCCCTTGGTGCTTGTTTGAGGCCATATAAATCCTTTTTAAGCCGACACACCTTCTTTTCTTTCCCTTTAATCTAATAACCTACTACTTGTTCTACAAATACTTCTTCATCTAAGAAACCATTCAAAGAAACTGATTTTACATCAAATTGATAGACATGCTATTTATAATGAGCAGCTATAGCCAAAACAGCTTTAATAGTATCAAATCGACTACTAGAGCAAAAGTTTCTTCAAAATATAAACCTTCTTTTTGCATAAATCCTCGTGCAGCCAACCGTGCTTTGTACTTCTAAATAGAGCCATCAGGTTTGTACTTGAGTTTGAAAATCCACTTCAACCCCACAACTTCTTTGCCTTTTGGTAAGTCAACTAGCTCCTATGTTTTGTTTCTTTCTATGGCCTAAATTTCCACATCTATGGCATCACATCGTTCCTTTGGCATTGTAGCATCTTCATAGCAGTTGGGCTCTTGGATTTGTGCTGCTTGACATTGTTCTATCCTCTGGTAAACCTTCTTCAAGGACCCCATTTTCTTGGAGCGTGTCCAGCGAGTTTAAAGATGTGTGGCTTATGGGACTGGATGAATTTGTTGTTGTAGAAGAGCTTGAAGGGCTTAATGGATTTGATGGAGACGTAGAAGAACTTGTAGTACCACTCTTATCTTCTTCAGTGGCTCTTTCTTCTACTTGAAAAAGCTCTGGACAACCTTGCTTCTTATCCCAATTCCATAAATTTGGTCATCAAACACAACATCAGGAGTGATGATAAGCTTTTTAGTAATAGGATCATAAAAAATGATAGCCCATTGTATCAGCACTATAACCCAGAAAGATGCATTTTAAACTATTATCATCAAATTTCCTTCGTCGTTGAGAAGGAATGTAAACATATGAAATGCATCCAAAAAATTTAAAGTGGGTTACCTTAGGCTTCCATTTATACCAAGCTTCAAATGGAGTTTAGTGGTGCAATGCTGAAATGGGGCTGCGATTGAGAATATAGGTTGTTGTATTCACTGCTTCAGCCCTAGAAATTTGGAAAGATTTTTTGCATTAAGCATACATTTTCCCATCTCCACAAGACTCCTATTCTTCCTCTCCACTACCCTGTTTCGTTGGGGTGTATAGCTAGTTGTCAATTGTCTCCTAATTCCATGACTTCACAAAAGCTGTCAAATTCATGGGATACAAATTCACCACCATGATCTGTCTGCAAGATTTACAACCAATACCGGCTTTTAGTTTCAACAAGAAAGTTGAATTTCTTAAAAAGAGATAACACATCTGACTTATATTTGACAAAGTAAACCTATGTCATTCTACTAAAATCATCAACAAACACAACAAAATATGTATTGTTATTCAAGGACAGTGTTTGCATAAGGCTGCAAATGTCAGCATGAACCAATTCGATGGGTTTTGAAGCTCTCCTAGCATGCCCTTTTGGAAAGACATCTCGATGTTGTTTCCCAAGAGCATAACTCTCACATATATTATTTGAATGCTGAATCAAAGTCATCCCAACAACCGAATCTTGATCAAACAATATCTTCAAGCTGTTAAAATTTCAATGGCCATACCTGTGGTGCCATAGCCTGGTATCATCTCCTAGAGATGCAGCAAGTGCTTGATTCGTATCATTAGGAGAAAAAGAAAAGGGAAAGACATTGTTTTCAGCCATAGGAATCTTAAACAAAATGTGTTGTTTGGATTTATTTGAAAAAACAGTACATGACAAGTCTTTAAAAAGAATTGATTGACCTTCTCTACGAAATTGTCCCACACTCAACAAGTTTGAGTCCAATTTAGGCACATATAGAACATCTTTGATGAACTTGAACCACATTTCATATCTCCTTGGCCACATACTTCACGAATTGTGCCATCACCCATCTTCTTCTTTGTCATAGTGGACTTATCCAAGCTGGTTAAAGACTCCACATTTACTGTCATATGTTTGCTGCAACCACTATCAGATACATCTGGGGCACATATATTAGCAATAAAACATGCAAGAAATAAAATTTTTTATTCAACAGTTTCTTTCTTTTTCTCCAAAACCAAGTTTGCACGTTCCTTTGCATGTTTTTCCTCCAATCTGCAATATTTCTCTATATGGCCAAACTTGTCACAGTAATAACACTTAAACTTATGATTTTGTAAGTCACCTCTATTATTGGTAGAATCACCTCTATTACTGGAATTAGTGTGATGTTGGTGCCGGCCACCAGTATGTCCACCTCCTCTGTTGCCTCTTCCACCTCATTCCTTAGAAAGATTGACTTCCATGGTTGCTATTGTTGTTACTATGCTCTTGCACCCTGTCATTGTCTCTTGAAAGATTTAGCTTTGTATGAAAAGCCTTCTCAGGGGAACTGGAGATCTCATCATGCATTTTCTGTCTATCTTAACGAGATTGCAAAGAGCCAAACAATTTATCCACTATTAGCCCACTTAAATCTTTAAATTCTTCTATACCAGCCACTGCAGGCTCAAACTTTTTGGGTAAGCTTCTTAAAATTTTCTCTACAACTTTTTGATCAGACAATTGCTCACCATACTTTTTTATTTGATTCACTACTTCCATGAGATTTTTGAAGTAATCTTGCATAGACTCATTATCTTTCATCAAAGAGCTTTTAAACTTTCGTCGAAGCGTTTGAAGCTTGACTATAACGACCTTTGCAGTACCTTGCTACCTATTCTTGAGTGCATCCCATGCCTCCTTTGACTTTGTTGATACTGAAATTCGAGGGAAGATAGCATCATCTACAGCCTTTTGAATAAAAAACAGAGCCTTGGCATCTTTCTTTTTTAAATCTTTGAGAACATCAGCTAAAATCCCAACATTAGTGTAACCTTTCTCCACCAACTCCCACAAGTCTCCGGAGATGAAGAGAATCCTCATCTTTGTGCTCCAGACATCATAACTAGTCCTTTTGAGAAGTGGAATAGTTGGCAGCGATGGATTCACCCTAAGTCCGCATCCGAATAACTAATTAGATCAAAATTATCACACTTAGGATACCAAAGACCTAGATTTATGGTTCCAAGAAGATATCTAAATATCCTTTTGACAGCCTTAAAGTGAGATTCCTTTGGACAAGACTGAAATCTAGCACAATACACACACTAAACATAATATCAGGTCTACTAGCAGTTAAATACAAAAGAGAGCCAATCATACCTCGATATTTTTGTTACCTCAACATCTTTTCCTTTCTCATCTTTGTCAAGCTTGGTTAATGTACCCATAGGTGTGTTATATGTCCTTGAATTATCCATGCCAAACTTCTTGAGAAGATCCCTTGTGTATTTAGCTTGATTAATGAAGATCCCATCTATTGATTGCTTGATTTGAAGTCCAAGGAAGAAATTTAATTCTCCCATTAAGCTCATTTCAAATTCTTTTTGCATGCACTTGGAAAATTCTTGTAGAGACATTAGTAGCACCAAATATAATATCATCAACATAGATTTGAACAATTAATAAATCATCATTTTTTGTTTTAACAAAAAGAGTAGTATCAACTTTTTTCATTTCGAAACCATTATCAATAAGAAATTGGCTCAATCTATCATACCATGCTCTTGGTGCTTGTTTCAAGCCATAAAGTGCGTTTTTGAGTTTGAAAACATGGTTTGGAAAATCATGATTTTGAAAAAAAAAAAAAAAAAACCAAGAGGTTTGATTTACATATACTTCCTCCATAATGTAACCATTTAAAAAATGCACTTTTGACATCCATTTGATATAATGTAAAATTTTTATAACATGCAAATGCACACAACATTCTAATGATTCTAATCTAGCAACCAGTGCAAAGGTTTCCTCATAATCAATACCTTCTTCTTGATTGTATCCTTGAGCAACAAGTCTAGCTTTGTTTCTAATAATGGTGCCATTTTCATCTACTTAATTTCTAAAAATCCATTTAGTGCCTATAATAGAATTGATTTTTAGGTCTAGGGACTAATTCCCAAAATTGATTTCTCTCAAATTGATTCAATTCTTCTTGCATAGCCAAAATCCAACTTTCGTCATTTTCGGCTTCTTTAAAAGATTTTGGTTCAAATTGAGAGACAAAAGCAAAATGATTACAAAAGTTCGTAAAAGAAGATCTAGTTTTCATACCTTGTGATGGTTCACCAATAATAAGATCTTTAGGGTGAGCTTTTGCATACCTCCATTCCTTTGGTATTCTTGGGAAAATCTTTACTTCCACAAGCTTTCTTGTTGAGTTGGAATTCATCTTGACTCTTTTCATCAAGCCTTGATTCCTTGATTTGCCTTTGCTACCTCAACAATATCCATTTCTAAATTCTTTAAGAAATAATATTGTTTCATCAAATTTCAACATGTATAGATTTCTTCAATATTAAGGGTCTTTTTGTTAAAACTCTATATGCTTAACTATGGTTGGAGAAAAAAAAAAAAAAAAAAAAAAAAAAAAAAAAAAAAAAAAAAAAAAAAAAAAATATAAAAAAAAAAAAAAAAAAAAAAAAAAAAAAAAAAAAAAAAAAAAAAAAAAAAAAAAAAAAAAAAAAAAAAAAAAAAAAAAAAAAAAAAAAAAAAAAAAAAAAAAAAAAAAAAAAAAAAAAAAAAAAAAAAAAAAAAAAAAAAAAAAAAAAAAAAAAAAAGGTGGGCCACAAAAATTCCAACATCAGCTTTTGCATCAAAATTTCCAAGGTTATCCTTGGTGTTTAAAATAAAAAATTTACATCCAAAAACTTTAAAAAATCCAATGTTGGGTTTTCTTCCTTTACAAAGTTCATAAGGAGTTTTCTTTATTAAAGTTTTAATATGTACTCTATTGATTATAAAGCATGCAGTACTAACGGCTTTGGCCCAAAAATATTTTGGCAAATTATTTTCAAGTAACATGGTCCTAGCCATTTCTTGGATAGTCATATTTTCCCTCTCAACAACACCATTTTGTTGTGGAGTTCTAGGTGAGAAAAATTATGCTCAAAATCATTTTCATCACAAAGATTTTCAAATGCAACATTGTCTACTTCACCACCATAATCACTCCTAATGGACACAATAGAATACCCTTTTTGATTTTGGACTCTTTTTACAAATTTTGAAAAAGCTTGTATGACCTCATTTTTAGTTTTCAAGAATAATACCCAAGTGAATCTTGAATAATCATCCACAATAACAAAAACATAATACTTTCCACCAAAGCTTTGAGTTCTTGATCGTCCAAATAAATCAAAATGAAGTCATTGTAGAGATTTATTTGTTGAAATAAATTTCTTTTGTTTAAAAGAAGTTCTCACTTGTTTTCCAAATTGACAAGCATCACAAATCTTATCCTTTTCAAATATTATTTTTGGAAGACCATCAACTAAATCATTTTTAGAAATTTTTGAAATTGTGTCCATGCTAGCATGACCTAACCTTCTATGCCATAACCAAGCATCATAATTAACAATGAAACAATTTTCTACAAGATCATTAACATCAATATCAATTGTATAAATATTACCACATCTATTATCAATAAATAATATCTTATCATTACTAACATTCTTAATGACACATCTATTAGGCTCAAAAGCAACAAAATATCCTTTATCACACAATTGACTAATGCTAATCAAATCATGTTTCAAACCATTACCAAGCAAAACATTTTCAATAATAGGTGAAGAAGGGTTACCAATATCACCATGTCCAATTACCCTTCCTTTTGCATTATCACCGAAGGTCACATATCCTCCTTTCTTTATGATTAATCTTGAAAATTTGGAGGCATCTCCGGTCATATGCCTTGAGCATCCACTATCTAAGTACCACTTGTGTTTGCCACTCCTTTGTTTCTACAATCAATATTCAAAGAGAGACTTTTTAGTACCCAAATGTTCTTGGGTCCTTGGGGGTTAGTTATGGTCCTTTTTGGAACCCATATTTGTTTCAAATTAGGATTTCTCTTAACATAACAAGAATGCACTTTGTGTCCTTTTCTTCCACAATAAGTACATGAATGATTAGGATTATTCCTAGCAGATGCATGAGCAAAATAATTTTTAAAATACTTTTGATTTTTATGAGTTTTATATCCTAAACCTCTTTTATCAAAAACACACCTTTGGTTTTGTAACATAGAATTCAAATGTTTTGTGCTTTTTGTAAAACTATCAACAATATTTCTTAAGTCATTATTTTCCTTTTTCAAACTAGCATTTTGCTTCTCCAATTTATCAAAATCCTTTTGTTTTAAAATCTCATTTTCAGTTTTTAAAAAATGTATTTGACTTTCCAAACTTTCAAAATCTTTTTGCTTTAAAAATTTCATTTTCATTTTCTAAAGCTTCATTTATTTCCACCAACTCTTCTAATTGAGATAACATGATTTTTTGACTTCTTTTTGAAAGCATTGATTTTTGAATTTTGTTTATCAACTTGCACATGTAAATTTTGGAATGCTTCAAGTAATTCATCATATGAAAGTTTAGGATCATAGTTTAGAATACTTATCTCATTTTCTCTTAAGCCTGAACGCACATGTTTTGACACTCGCATCTTCTTCTCCATTTTTTTTCTTTTCCCTTCAAGATGATTTCCTGAGTTATGAGAGAACCCATAAGTTCTTCTAATGGTAGTTTGGTGAGGTCCTTTGCTTCTTGAATTGCCGTCACCTTTGACTCCCAAGATTTTGGTAGACACCTAAGAATCTTTCTCACCATTTCAACATTAGAATAAGATTTACCAAGAGATTTCAAACCATTGACAATATCTGTAAATCTAGTAAACATTTCAGAAATTGATTCATCCGGATTCATCTTAAAATGCTCATAACTATGAACTAGCATACTAATTTTAGATTCTTTAACTTGACTAGTTCCTTCATGAGTAATTTCAAGTGTGTGCCATATTTCTTGTGCCGTAGAACAAGTAGATATTCTATTAAACTCATTTCTATCTAGAGCACAATATAACACATTCATAGCTTTAGCATTCAAACGCAATTTCTTTTTATCATCTTCACTAAACTCTTTAGGTTCTTTAAGCATGCAATCCTCATTTTCAATTTTGGTAGGAACAAAAGGTCCTTCCAAAACAATAGACCACAAATCATAATCAAAAGATTTCAAGAAAATACTCATTCTAGTTTTCCAATAAGAGTAATCACTTCCATTAAAAAATGGAGGTCTAGAGATAGAAAGTCCCTCAACATATGAAGTTGAATTAAAAGTTGTCATAGCTCAAAAATCGATTAAGATTTAAAAAATTGAGCAACCTTGCTCTGATACCACTTGTTGACCCAGGTATGGCAACCCAAGAGGGGGGGTGAATTGGGTTTTTATTTATAAAAACGGATTTAGAAAACTTTTCTTGAAAGATCAAAATTATTTAAATCTTTCTTTAAGAACAAAGGTGAAGAAGATAAAAATAGAATGCAATCAAGAGAATGGAAATAAAGAACAATCACAAGTGCAAGTTAAAATAGAAAGAGAGTGCAAACGCAATTTACGTGTTTCGGCAAACCTTGCCTACATCCACGGGCTCCTAGCTCCACGATCTAAGCTTTCCACTACGTTGTAGAAATCTTTACAACTTGCTTGATGAACAACCTCACCAAGACTTTTTCCTTCAACCCTTGATAACACCAGACCAAGAGTTCTTCTTGATGAACAACCTCACCAAGGCAACTTTCTTCAACCCTTGATAACACCACACCAAGAGTTCTTCTTGATGAACAACCTCACCAAGGTTTATTCGTTCAACTCTTGATAACACCACACCAAGAGTTCTTCTTGATGAACAACCTCACCAAGGCAACTTTCTTTAACTCTTGATAACACCACACCAAGAGTTCTTCTCGATGAACAACCTCACCAAGGAAATTGTTCTCTCAAGGATAACTTTTATCCTTTACAAGAAAATCTCACTCTCACCACAATACAAAAACAAAGATAATTTTTACAACAAAAGTATAACTCTCTTCAAAGAGTAGATAAAGAATATAAAAGCTCTCTAAACTTGATATTTCTCTTATTTGTGGCTTGATAGATTCTTCTCTTCTTCTTCTTGTATGCATGGGAGAATGGCTCCTTTTATAGGCAAATGAGATGAACTTAATCAAGTGAAGACCACATCTCCAAATTTTCTGCCCACCATAAAAACCGTAATCTTGTCTGCCATTTTTGTCAATGTTTCGTTTGAAATTTGAAAATCTGTAAAACATAAAAGATCTGCACATTTGAATAAGCTTTCCAACGCATCAAGAACCAAGTCATTTGGATATCTGTAGCTCAAGATATGGCCAAAACACCATTCGGTGCTCATGTGACTTGATTTCTCTTTCTTGTGTCAGTCCACCAAATTGAATGATAATTTGTCAGCCTTCCGTTTGAAATTTGAATTTCTTCAAAACATAAAAGATCTGAATATTTGAATAAGCTTTCCAAAACATTAAGAATCAAAGCATTTGGATATCGCTATCTTAAGATATGGCCAAAAAACCATTTGGTGCTCATGTGAGTTATTTTTCTTCTCTGTGTCAGTCCACCGAATTGCATGTCAATTATGTCAGCCTTCCATTTGAAATTTGAATTTCTTCACATATGAAATGTTCTTCATTAAGTCATATTTCCAATGCCATAAGAATCAAGTCATTTTGATTTTTCTAGCTCAAGATATGTCCAAAGGATTATTCGGTGCTCATGTCAGCTGCTTCCATTTGTCTTTCAACTTGCATGATGATTTGGACAACCTTGCACTTGAATTTTGAATTTCATTAAAACATATGAAATGTTATAAATTGAGTAAGCTTTCCAAAAGCTCAAGAATCACGTCATTTGGATATTTGTAGAGATATATATGACCAATTGATTGAACATTGCTCATGTGTCACATTCCTTGAGTCAATCCTTGTTCTTAAACTTTGTGCCTTTAACATGTAGTCTTCTCCTTAGCTTCAACACTTCATTTTAATAAGCCTCTTCTTGATCTTAAAATTATTTCAATGATCTTACTCTTGCACATAAATAAGCATGTTAGTAAATCTCAATTAATCAATGTGTATTGTTATCATCAAAATTATCATGTAGCCTTAGGGCTAACATTTATATCACTTCCTATTATATTTGTCTTTATCCTAATAAGAGTTTGATTAAGATTTTTACAGGATTTTAAGGAGATTTCGATTAGGCATCCTAATATATATATAATGTTATGTTTACATAACATATATATGTTGGTTGAGTAAGTGTATATCACGGCATTCTAGGAATTGAAAGGAGAGCTTCAACGCAAATTGGAATGCTTCATTGATTTGATTTTATAAGTGTTTTATTCATGTATAAGAGGTTGTAATCATGCATGAATTTTTGATTAAGTCTGTCTGAGTTAGTAGACACTTGAGAGAACTTGCGAGTTAAGTGTTTATGTAATTCAGTGTCAGATATTGTGGTTATGTTTAACTTAACAGTGTGTTGTTAAGTTATCAACAACAGAGATTGGGCAGTGTCACTAGAGTTTAAGATCTTGGCTAGATTTTGTTTTACAAAGATTAGGTCAGTGTGTGAGAGTGAGTCAGCACTATAAACGATCCTAAAGATTGTACAAACACGAACTTAGTGAATTGCAGCTCTAAAGCTATCCGTGGATATAGGTTTTATAATCGAACCACGTAAAATCCTCCTGTGCTAATTTACTTTGCAGTTTACTGTTATATTACTTATATCTCCATACTTCCAGAACTTACAATTGGTATCAGAGCAGGTTCACTAATATACAAGTGAAGAAAAGATCATGTTGTTTTGGAGGGATGGAGTTTATTCGTAATGGAGGATTCGGAACACAACCACCTATTCTTGATGATGGTAATTATTCATATTGGAAAGTAAGAATGATGATTTATATCAAATCTCTTGATGACAGGGCATGGGCCAATGTGCTTAAAGGATGGACACCGCCAACAAAATTGAAGGCTTTTGGAGATTCTGAACCCAAACCTGAGGAGGAATGGACTGATGAAGAATACCGACGTTCAAGCTGGAACTCAAAGGCTCTTAATACAATTTTTGCTGCTGTGGACTTAAATAACTTTGGACACATTTCAAGGTGCAAAGTGGCCAAAGAAGCTTGGGACATTCTTGAGGTAAAACATGAAGGTACTGCATCTGTTAAAAGATCTAAATTGATGAGACTGAATTCTCAATTTGAAAATTTGATGATGCATGAGGATGAGTCAATTTTTGAGTTTTACTCTAAGTTATGTCACATCACAAATTCTGCATACATGCTTGGCAAAACTTTCACTGATGCAAAAATTGTTAGCAAAATAATCAGATCTATTCCAGATAAATTTCAACCTAAAATTTAAGCCATTGAGGAAGTTAAAAACACTGATGAGATGAGGGTTATGAACTGATTGGCATTCTTCAAAATTTTGAGATTAATCAGAGTACTAGGAAGCAAAAAGGGAAAAGCATTGCATTCAATGTTAAAACTGAAAAATCTGATGATGAAAGTAATGGTGAGCTTGATGAAATTGATTCTAAATAGATTGCTTTTCTAACAAAAAATTATGTCAAGTTCATGAAAAAGAATTTCAGGAAAAATAATCAAGGAAAGCCTTCAAATTCAAATGAAGACAAGTTCAGGAAATTCAATAAGGAGAATGACAAAAAGAAATCAAATTAGCTTGATAAGAAATGACAGATTTAGTGTTATGAATGTTCTGGTTATGGCAATATTCTGTATGAATGTGCTAATCTCAAAAAGAAGAACAAAGGCTTGATAGCTACCTAGGAGTGATGAATCAGAATCAGATTCAGAAGATCAAGAATGCATGAGTAATTTTGTTGCATTTTCAACATCTGGAGCTGATAAAGGGAAAGCTGTTATGACTGGCATAACAGAACACTGCAAAACCAATGTTGATCATTCAGATACAAAATAATCTAGAACACTATGAAGAGTTGCAAGAAACTTACAATGCACTCTATAATGAATGACTGAGTCAGAAAGAGGAAATCAAAACTTTGAAGAAGGAGATTGAAGTGCTGAAATGTGAAAAATCATATGTTGAAAACTTTATCACAGAACTGTAGCTTGCTTTGACAGACAAAACAGCACATATTGAGAAAATTACAATAGAATTGATTGAGAACAAAAGATGTGTTGATCAACTCAGAATTGGGTCAGCTAAACTTGATGAGGTATTGAGTCTTGGAAGAGACAATTCCAACCAACATGGATTGGGATATACATAAGGTAATGTTGCATCCTCATCAACAACAGTGTTTGTAAAAGCTTCAACATCAGGTAAAATTTTGAACCTAACTCAATAAGGTCAAGTCCTAGTTCAAAAAGCGATTAAACATTTGTTTCTCCTCTAACCTCTTTCAAATACAGTACTGAAATGGTAAGAAAATTCATTCCAACTTATTATTTTTATGGTAAAAAGGGACATATTAGACCTAGATGCTTTAAATTGTTGAATCTTTTGCATAAAAGATCAAAACAGTTCAAACTGTTATCAAAGTCGCAAATGCAGTGGGTTAAGAAAGAGAAGACAGTCTGCAAAGTTGCACTTATTACTCTTAAACATTCTTCTAACGATTTGTGGTATTTTGACAGTGGCTGTTCCAGGCATATGACTGGAAATAAACAGATTTTTAAAAAATTTGGAAGCATGCAGGGAAGGAAATGTCACTTATGAAGATGGAGCAAAGAGTAAGATCATTGGTAAAGGCACTTTGAATGTCAAAGGACTACCTAATTTCCAAAATTTCTTGCTAGTTGAAGGTTTGAAAGCTAATCTAATTAGTATTAGTTAGATATGTGATGACAAGTATATTGTTAATTTTACATAAAACAAATGCATGGTTTTAGACAATTTTGGTAAATGTATTTTAGAAGGAAAGAGATCTTCGGATAATTGTTATTTGTTAAAAATTGCATTTCAAGCTAAGATTGCAGATTTAGAATTGTGGCATAAAAAATTAGGACACTTAAATTAAAAAGACTTGGTTAAATTAACTAAGTTAGGTGCTGTAAAAGGAGTTCCTAAACTTGATGACAAAGTTAATGAAGTTTGTGGACCATGTCAAATGGGAAAACAAATTAGAAGTTCACACAAATCGATTCCACATCTTAGCACATCCAAAATACTTGATTTGCTTCACATGGATCTTATGAGTCCTATGCAAATTGAAAGCATTACTGGTAAGAGATACATATCTGTTTGTGTAGATGATTTTTCTAGATTTACTTGGATCGATTTTATTAAAGAAAAATCTGACACTTTTGAAGCTTTCAGGAATCTTTGGGTTAAGCTTGAAGATAAGCAAAACAGGAACATTGGCAGGATAGTGAGAATATGAAGTGATCATGGCAAGGAGTTTGAAAATGTTAGCTATGCTGACTTTTGCAAATGTCATGGAATTGAACATGAATTTTCAGCTTCAAAAACCCCTGAACAGAATGGCATTGTGGAAAGAAAAAATAGAACTCTTCAAGAGATGGCTAGAGTGATGCTCAATAGCAAGAAGTTGACCATAAGGCTATGGGCTAAAGCAATGAGCACTGCTTGTTACATTTCAAATAGAGTTTTTCTAAGACCTGACACTAACCAGACACCTTATGAAATTTTGAAAGGTAGAAAACCTAATTTCAAATATTTTCATGTTTCTGGATGTAGGTGTTACATCTTAAATGACAGAGAGTAGTTAGGCAAATTAGATCCAAGAAGTGATGAAAGAGTTTTTGTGAGATATGCACAAAACAGCAAAGCGTTTTGAGTTTGTAATCTTCGAACCGAGGTAGTCATGGAATCTGCAAACGTAGTATTTGATGATCTGGATGATTGTGCAAAACACTCACAAGAGGAAAGCATAACCAACTTTACAGAAGATACAGAAAAATCAGATTCTGATAGGAACAATAACAGAGATGATTTAGTTATGAAAGAGGAAACAACTGCTGTTACATCTGACACAACAAAGACAACTAATAACTCAGATCTGAATAGAACCTCAATCAGAAATAAAGATGAAAGAGAAGGTCCACCCACTTGGATACAGAAGGCACATCCAACCAGCTCTATCATTGGAACACCAGATGGCATGATGAAAACTAGGAGCAAGGTAAGGAATCAGGTAAGATTTGCATGTTATGTTTCATTAGTTGAACCAAAAAATGTGCAAGAAGCTTTAAAAAGAAGATGTTTAGATTCAAGCAATGCAAGATTAACTTAATCAGTTTAAAAGGAATGAAGTATGGGAATTAGTTTCTAGACCAGAAAATGCAAATGTCATTGGAACTAAATGGATATTCAAGAATAAAACTAATGAAAGTGGTCAAGTAGTAAGAAATAAGGCTAGGCTAGTAGCACAAGGTTACACAAAAGTAGAAGACATAGACTTTGATGAAACCTTTGCACCAGTAGCTAGACTTGAGTCAATCAGATTACTACTTGCAATTGCTTGTTTGCTTGATTTTAAGTTGTACCAAATGGATGTTAAAACAACCTTTTTAAATGGCTATCTCAATGAAGAAGTTTTTGTTGAACAGCCTAAGGGTTTTGAAATCCTTAACATCCTGATTTTGTGTATAAATTGCATAAAGCTTTGTATGGGTTGAAACAAGCTCCTAGAGCTTGGTATAAAAGGTTGACAAATTTTTTGATCAATAGAGGTTATAGAAGAGGCAGCAATGATAAGACTTTGTTTATCAAACATGCATATAACTATTTCATTGTTGCTCAAATATATGTAGATGACATTGTGTTTGTATCAACTAACAAAAGCAAAACTAATGAGTTTGTTAAGTTGATGCAGGAAGAGTTTGATATGAGCATGGTAGGAGAATTAAATTTCTTTCTTGGATTGCAGGTTAAGCAAATGAATGATGGGATATTCATATCTCAATCAAAATATGCTAAAAATCTTGTAAAGAAATTTGGGCTTGAGAATTCAAAACCAATGAAAACTCCTATCAGTACTAACCTAAAACTTTCAAAAGATAATGCAGGAAAAGAGGCTGATGCAAGTTGGTATAGAAGCATCAGTGGCAGTTTATTATACCTCACCGCAAGTAGACAGACTTGTGCTTTAGTGTAGGACTTCGTGCAAGATTTCAAGCAAATCCCAAAGAGTCACATCCGGTAGTAGCTAAAAGAATCATCAGGTATGTACATGGAACCCATGATTATGGTATATGGTTTTCTAAAGATACAAATGATTATCTTACAGGGTTTAGTGATACTGACTGGGCAGGAAATGCAGATGACAAAAAAAGCATATCAGGAGGATGTTTTTATCTTGGTACTAACTTAGTCTCTTAGCACAGAAAAAAGCAGAATTTTATTTCTTTGTCTACTATTGAAGCTGAATACATAGCAGCAGGAAGTTGTTGTACACAACTACTGTGGTTGAAGCAAATGTTGATTGATTATGGTATTGAACAAAAACCTATAACTGTGTTTTGTGATAATACTAGCGCTATAAACATTTCAAAAAATCCTGTTCAACATTCTAGAACAAAACACATTGACATAAGATACCATTTTATAAGAGAACTAGTAGAGTCTAAGGTGATGCACATTGAACACATCTCCACTGATAAACAATTAGCTGACTTGTTCACTAAGACATTAGATACAACAAGATTTGATAATCTAAGAAAGGCTTTAGACATCTGTCATTTTTTTGAATAAACATTGCTTGCTATTATGTTAATTATATCTGCAATATCACAAGTTTTCTTCTAATTTATCGTGTGTGAGTTGTAATATAAGAATTGTGTGAATGATAAGATAACTGATTTAAAATGAAAAATACAGAGAGGGCTACCAATATATGATGTGTGAAAGCCATCATTGAGAGTAACCTTAAGGTATCTAAGAAATATGTTGAGGTCGCCCACTCAAATGGAAAGGGCTACCTCTATGTTGTGTGAAAGCTAATGCATTCATAATCCATTGTGATTAATTCTTAATATGTCAAAATAATATTTTCAATATCTCAATTGATTGGAAAATAAATGAAAACAACTTTCATGTGAAGATAATAAATAGCTCTAAAATACGCTTTCTTAGAATGATTCATATGATGTTCAGATATTATTGTTATGTTATATTTAATTGTTTTCTGTTATGTTTTTCATATCATATGATGCTCTTTGTGCCTATCTAAAATTTGACTTTTCTTGTGTGTCTATGTGTCAAAATGCCACGTCAACTTTATTGAATTAAGGGGGAGAAACTTTTGTGGCGGGAATCCTAACTCTATTAGAATTCTTTATTTTAATGGAAATCAAATTTTAAATTCTTGTTCATAATGATATTTATTAAGTTGTTTTGAAAAAGGATTTAAATTTAAATTTTGTGGGAAACAAAAATATATTAAAAATCAGCCCTTCCCAAGTATATCACAAATACAGTTAGGGCATTCTCTGCTCATACCATACTCGATCAACAATGTCTCCACTCTCTCTCGTCTTGCTTCTCTCTGTTCTGAGATAATCTTGCAGCCTTGAAGCCGTAGCAATGGCGATATCTTCTTATTCTTTAAAGAACACCAGTTCATCATCTTCCCAACACGACTCTGGTCACAACAGTAGTGACAGCTCACAGTCGTCTCATTTGCAACAATATCATGCAGAGATCCCGATTGATCTTGCAATGAGTGAAGATGAGTTAATTCCCGTCAAGAGAATGAAAGACAAGGTGAAACCGATGTTCAACAAATTCCTTTTAGCAGCCATTAAGCAAAACTTCTTGAAGTACACGTCAAAGAGGAAGTTATAGATTGAAAGGCCAGTAAAGCTAACCGACTTCAACAAATATGGTTTGAGTGAGCTTCTTGAGTCTATTTACTGGACTCGAACGGTAAACAACTTACTACCCCTTGTTAAGTCTTTAATTCAAGAGTTTTATTCAAATTTCACTACTTCCATTGATGACCCGAAGAGCTATCATTATTACAAAGTATATTGTAAAGGAAAGTTTGTGAAATTCTCACCGAATGTCATCAACACATTCTTTGATATACCAATAGGTAGTTTGCACTCTGTGGATGAAAACTTTGATATGGTAGTTGTGATTAGGGAGTTAACTGGTCGAGGGGATATAGATTGGAATTCAAGAGATGGAATTGATTAACAATATCTTAAAAAAAAGTATAGGGTACTGCATAAAATTGCTCAATTTGACTGGTTTCCCTCTTTACACCAAAACTAAGTCAGGGGAGATAGAGTGAAGTTTTTGTTCTGTTTGGGCACAAATAAACCCATTAATCTAGGTTTATGGATTTATAGGATGATTGTTTAGATTGCACCATATAAATCTGACTACCATTTGCTTGTCTTTCCTTTTTAATTCAAGGTGTTTTAGTGAAAAATGGTATTCCTATTAGCCCCAAAGAAAACACTGAAATTCTGTCTAAGTCAATCATAAAAGGAATTCTTCATCGCTTGCATGATAAAACTGATATGCCTGTACCTGAACCAAAACCAAGAAGAGTCCGCAAAAATCCAATGAGCAATTTGGAAGGACAACTTGCTTTGATCAATTCTGTTTTGACTGATATTGTGCAGGATCTTAAGGACATTAAAGCAAAGTAGCCTATTTTGGAGGTAAAACTTGCAGGACAATCTGGTGCTGCAGATGAACCACAGCCTCTAGAAACTAAAAATGTGGTATATGAGCAGTCTATTGAGCACATGCCAGAGACTGATGCACCAATGCTTGAGACAACTAAGCAAATGCCTTTAGAAGATCAAGCTGAACAACCTACTATTGAGACATACATAACAGCAGAAAAGAAGATGAAGAAAAAGAAATCCAAGAAGAAAGCAAAAGGGAACTGATTTGAAGGGCAAGAAAAAGGTTAAAATGGTGAAAAAAAAGTCTAACAAGAGGAAGAAGAAAATTGAATCAGCAGTTCCGGAATTGAGGGATGAGTCCTTGTCAGATGAACCAACATAAGAAGAACCCGAAATGACAATGGCTTCACCATCTGCTGATGTAAAACTTGGTGTTTCTCTAGTCCCTGAAGCATAACATCATGACTCTCCACCATCACCACAGTCACCCCTATATGTCACAGAGACCACACCAAGTGCAGAACACACAAAGGAACCATTCTTGCAGTAGACACAACAGAACCAGCCATAGCACTCCCATCTTAACTTGCAGTAAAATCACTAGTACCTCCACAACACCCTGTTGTTGAGTTACAGCCAACAGAAACTAGTACTGATCGACTTGATAAGGAAATACGCAAGATTGTGGCTGAAGTCACTGCCACTTCCTTAGATACAACTAAAGCACAGCCCGCTCCTGTGACCTCTGAACAGCCTACAACCACTACTACTAGAAAAGGTTCAAAATGAAGGCTGGAAGGTTCAAGAAGCGCTCTAGCAGTTCCTTTTCCTCACCTGTTTGCAAGTCTCCACGACTTCGTTAGTCTTTTGGAACTTGTTCTGAAATCAAGGTGGAGAAGAAGTTTATGATATAATT
Organism: Boswellia sacra; assembly: GCA_013180625.2. NCBI lineage: Eukaryota > Viridiplantae > Streptophyta > Magnoliopsida > Sapindales > Burseraceae > Boswellia > Boswellia sacra. The sequence goes on along the minus strand of SNVD02002389.1, from coordinate 138,839 downwards.
ATGTTTTGATTTTGATTTGATATTGCTAATTCTAATTCTGTTTAATATTTTTTTGTTGCTTCTTCTTCTCAAGGGTAGTAAAGTAAGGGGGAGTAAGGAATTTTTATTCTTTGTATGCATTCGACCTATTTTATGCTTTGTGTTTTTAACTTATTTCTTTACTATGTTCTGTGTTATTCTTTGCCTATTTCATTTGATATATGTTTTTTTTGTTATTTGCTCTGATCATGATTTGGTTGAAGTGTTGTTTGAAAAGTTTGTCAACTTCACTTTGTGTTGTTTTTGCAGGATATACACATTCAAACATTGTTCTGTTATGTGCTTTGTAACTGTATACTCTTGTTATTTCTCTAAGCATGATATTTCTGTTTGATAGATCATAAGTGCTTATAGTTATGTCTAACTTATCTTTGTGTGATTTTCTTTGATCAGAAACAGTTTGGTGTTTTCATCACAAGTTATCAAAAAAGGGGAGAATGTTAGTGTCAACGTGTACTACACTTGCATGTGATATGCACATGATAATTTTGACCAACTTGTGATCAAACTAGAATGTTATATTATTTCTTATTTAACTGTTTCTAGAAGTATAATTTTGGAAGTATTTGATTCATAATAAATATCTTCTTAGATTAGGACATTATTTAATGTATCCAAGTTAAAATAGGAGAATATTTATTTGTGTCCTAATTCCTTTGGGAGTTACTTATACCACTTCCTATTGTATTTGTCTTTATCGTAATAAGAGTTTGATTAGGATTTTTACATGATTTTAAGGAGATTTCGATCAGGCATCTCAATATATATATAACGTTATGTTTACATAACATATATATGTTGGTTGAGTAAGTCTATGTCACGACATTCCAGGAATTGAAAGGAGAGCTTCAATGCAAATTGGAATGCTTCATTGATTTGATTTTATGAGTGTTTTATTCATGTATGAGAGTTTGTAATCATGCATGAATTTTTGATTAAGTCTGTCTGAGTTAGTAGACACTTGAGAGAACTTGTGAGTTAAGTGTTTATGTAATTCAGTGTCAGATATTGTGGTTATGTTTAACTTAACAGTGTGTTGTTAATTTATCAACAACAGAGATTGGGCAGTGTCACTAGAGTTTAAGATCTTGACGAGATTTTGTTTTACAAAGATTAGGTCAGTGTGTGAGAGTGAGTCAGCACTGTAATAATCCTAAAGATTGTACAAACAAGAACTTAGTGAATTGCAGCTCTAAAGCTGTCCGTGGGTGTAGGTTTTATAATCGAACCACGTAAAATCCTCCTGTGCCAATTTACTTTATAGTTTACTGTTATATTACTTATAACTGCATACTTCCAGAACTTACAATAACTATAATCAGTCGTGGGGAACTGTTGCTTATTCCCACGAAATTAATTTTACCATATTAGTTCAATATCAAGCTATAATTAATTGAAATCAATTATCTTTGCCATTATCACTCTTCCATTTAATAATTTAATTAACCATAATTACTTGAGCTATAATTACAAAGTTTATAATTAGCTAGTTAATCAACTTAATAATGAGATAAAATTAGTAATATACACCTAATTTAATTGATTGATTAATTGAATAGATTAGAAATTAATTGCAAGCTTATCCCGTAAACAATAGTTAACTTAATCAACTAATTATCTTAGTTTAGTTTTATCTATTTGATTACATTAATGATTTTAAGTTATTAACCTAAATCAAATAACTAATATAGTCAATTAATCTAATTTAATTTATTGCGGTCTACTTAATCAACTTAATGAGATAAAATTAGTAATACAAAACTAGTTCAATTAATTAATTAAATTATAAATTAATTGTAAGCTTATCCCTTTATCAATTGGTTTGACGCTAGATCCTAATATCAATAGATTATTTTAATTAATTTAGGTTGATGTATTCATTTCAATTCAATTTACTTTAATTTAATTTATTTATTCAATTTGATTTAATCAATTCAATCCATAGATATAAGCCCACCACTTATCTCAATTAATAGTTGCATTTTACTCAAATAGTACATTATTGATATAAGCCTAGTCTACATGTAATTACTAGATGCATTTCACTCATACTAAAAGATTCATATAATCGTAGTCAATCTTCAACTCCTACCGAATCCAAACAAACACTAATAATAATAATAAAAAAAACAGCATAAAAGGAACTATACAATTAAGTATACTTTACAAGGTTTGTAAAGAATCGATGTAGTGAGTCATAGAAATAACCTTTGAATAAAAGCAAGTAATTTGAAGTTCATGTGCACTTGCAACTCTATTTGTTAACATAAGTTATAGATTCTAAAGGCTTCTTCACTTTGCCTCAATAATCTTCCTTGAAGTCCTTTAGCAGCATGACATATCTGTTCTTGTTTATTACATGGATTCTTACTCCTTGACAATGTACCTACAACCTATTGAAAAATAAAGATTTTTGTTACTGCTTTCTGCTAGTAGCCACTCATTAAAATTGTAGAAAACATGGGGAAAAACATAGCAACTTTATTTTTGAATTTCCAGTCACCTTTTACCGTTGGATTAGTTATAACAATGTTAAGATGCAATATTAATGTTTTACATTCATTTGTTACCACCATTGAATGCTCTAAATGGGGTTAAATGCAAATCATATATCTTAAAGTATCTTAAACTATTTATAGTTGTTAGTTATGGAAATATGAAGTTATGAGTAATATAACAAAATGCTGTAACATAAAATGGCACAGAGGATTTTACGTGGTTTGGTTATAAAACCTACATCCACGGACAGCTTTAGAGCGGCAATTTACTAAGCTCTTGTTTGTATAATCTTTAGGATTGTTTACAGTGCTTACTCACTCTCACACACTGACCTAATCTTTGTAAAACAAAATCTCGCAAGATCTTAAACTTTAGTGACACTACCCACTCTCTGTCAGGGATAACTTAACAACACACCGTTAAGTAAACATAACCACGATGTCTGACATTGAATTACATAAGCACTTAACTCGCAAGTTCTCTCAAATGTATACTAACTCAGACAGACCTAATCAAAATTCATGTATGATCACAACCTCTCATACATGAATAAAACACTCATAAAATAAAATCAAAGAATAATTCCAATTTGCATTGAAACTCTCCTCTTAATTCATGGAATGCTGTGACACACACCTATCATCATATATATGTTATGTAAACATAACATTATATATATAGTGGGATGCCTGATTGTAATCTCTTTAAAATCCTATAAGAATCTTAATCAAACTCAAATTGGGATAAAGATTAATACAATAGGAAGTGATATAAGTAACTCCTAAATGAGGACATAAATAAATATGCTCCTATTTTAACTAAAATACATCTAATAATGCCGTAATCTAAAGAGATATTTATTATGAATTAGATACTTTTGAAATTATACTTCTAGAAACAGTAAAATAATAAATAATATAACTTTCTAGTTTTATCACAAGTTGGTCCAAAATTATCATGTGCATGGCACATGCAAGTGTGTCACACATTGACACCAACAATCACCCTCTTTTTGGCAACTTGTGATGAAAACACCAAACTATTTCTGATAAAAAAATATCACACAAAGATAAGTCCAAGATAACTACGAGAAATTATGATCTATCGAACAAAAAATGTCACACTCAAATAAATAACAATTGTGCAGTTACAAATCACATAACAGAAAGATGTTCTGAATGTGCATTTCCTGCAAAACAAAACAAAACAAAGGAAAGTTGACAATCTTGTCAAAAAACATTGCAATCAAAGCATGATCAGAACAAATAACAAAATGTGACAAAATCATCAATCAAAGGAAATATGCAAATAGTAACACAAAACACAGTAAAGTTAAAACAAAGCATAGAATAGTTCTAATGCATAGGTAAAGACTCTTCACTCCCCCTTACTTACTACCCTTGAAGTGAAGGAGAAGCAACAAAAAAAAAAAAATAGAATAGAGAGTTATCAAAAACTGCTGCCAATCTCCCCCTTGATTTCAGAACACGTTCCAAAAAAATTTAAGGAAGTTGGGTAGACTTGCGAATAAGAGGTGAAGAGGAACTGCCTTGTCACTTTTTGAATCATCCAACCTTTACTTTGAACCTTTTCTCAGTAGTGGTAGGTGTAGGCTATTCAGAAGCCACAGGAGTTGGTTGTGCTTCAGTCATATCAGATGAAGTAGCAGTGACCTCTTCCACAATCTTACGAATTTCCTTATCAAGTCTGTCAGCATTGGTTTCTATTGGTTGTGACTCAGTAATAGGTTGTTGTAGATCCATAAGTGATTCGGTTGCAAGTTGAGGTAGAAGTGCTATGGCTTGTTCTGTTATGTCTGCTTCAAGAATGGGTGCCTGTGTGTGTTCTGCACTTGGTGTGGTTTTTGCTACATGTAGAGGTAATTGTGGTGATGGGGAGACATGTTGCTCTGCTTCAGGGACTGGTGCAATATCAGGTTCTGCTTCAGCAGGTGGTGAAGGCAATGTTATTTCAGGTTTGACTTGTGTTGGTTCATCCGACAATGACTCATCCCTCAGTTCTGACTCATCCCTCAGTTCTGGGACTGCTGTTTCAATTTTCTTCTTCTTCTTGTCAAACTTTTTTTTCACCACTTTAACCTTCTGCTTCCCCTTCAAATCAGTTCCTTTAGCATTCTTCTTGGATTTCTTTTTCTTTATTTTCTTTTCTACTGTTAAGTCAGGCTCATTAGCAGGTTGTTCATCTTGATCCTTTACAGGCATTTACTCAGCTGCCTTGGGCATTTGCTCATTAGTCTTTGGCATTTGCTCATCGGTCTCTGGTATTTGCTCAGCAGACTGCTTATGTACCATATCTTCAGTTTCCATAGGTTGTGGTTCTTTTGCTACAATAGATTATCCTACAAGTTTTTCTTCCAAGACAGACTGCTTGGCTTTGATGTCCTTAAGATCTTGCACTATATCAGTCAAAACAGAATTGCTCAAAGCAAGCTGTTCTTCCACATTGCTCATTGGATTATTGCGAACTCATCTTGTTTTGGTTCAGGTACAAATAGATCAAATTTATCATATCGTCGATGCAGAAATCCTTTTGTGATACACTTAGACAAAATTTCAGTATGTTCTTTGGGGCTCATGGGAACACCATTTTGAGCAAGAATACCTTGAATTAAACAAGGAAATACAAGCAAATAGTAATCGGATTTATATGGTGTAATCTGAACAATCATCCTATAAATCCATAAACCTAGATTAATGGGTTTACTTGTGCCCAAACAGAACAGAAATTTCACTCTATCTCCTATAACCTGGTTCTGGTGTGAAGAGGGAAACCAATCAAACTGAGCTATCTTATGCAGAACCCTATACTTCTTTCTAAGATATTGTTGATCAATGCCATCTCTCAGATTTCAAACTATATCCTCTCGACCAGTTAATTCTTTAACCATAATTGCCTTATCAAAGTTTTCTTCAACAGAGTGCAAATTGCCTATTGGTATATCAAAGAATGTGTTGATGACATCCGATGAAAATTTCACAAACTTTCCTCTATAATATACTTTGTGATAATGATAGCTCTTCGGGTCATCAATGGAAGCAGTGATATTTGCATAAAACTCTTGAATTAAAGATTAACAGGGAGTAAGAAGTTGTTTACCGTACGAGTCCAGTAAATAGACTCAAGAAGTTCATTCAAACCATACTTGTTGAAGTCGGTTAGCTTCACTGGCCTTTCTATCTGTAACTTCCTATTTGACATATACTTGAAGAAATTCTGCTTAACAACTGCTGAGAGGAATTTGTTCAACTTTGGCTTCACTTTGTCTTTCATTCATTTGACAGTAATTGACTCATCTTCACTCATTGTAGGATCAATCGAGATCTCTGTATGTCGTTGTTGAGACTGAGACGATTGAGAGCTGTCACTACTGTTGTGACCAAAGTTGTGTTAGAAAGATGACATACTGGTAGCCTTTGTGGATTCAGAAGATGTCGCCATTGCTAGGGTTTAAGGGCTGCAAGATGTTGCTAGAACAAAGAAGCGAGACGAGAGAGAATGCAGACACAGTTGATCGAGTATGATATGAACAAAGAGAGCCCTAACTGTATTTATGATATACTTGGGAAGAGACTGATTTTAATACAATTTCATTTCCTATAAAATTCCAATTTAAATCCTTTTCCACAACTACTTAATAAATATCATTAATGAAAAAAAATTTAAAATTTGTTTCCATTAAAATAAGGAATTCTAATAGAGTTAGAATTCCTGCCACTGAAGTTTCTCCCCCTCAATTCAATAAGGCTAACATAGCATGTTGACACATAGACACACAAGAAAAGTCAAATTTCATATAAGCACAAAGAGCATCGTATGATATGAAAAACATAACAGAAAACAATTACATGTTCCGTAACAACAATATCTGAACATCATATGAATAATTCTAAAGAAGCATATTTCAGAGCTGTTTATTATCTTCATATGAAAGCTATTTTCATTTATTTTTCAATCAATTGAGATGTCAAAAAATATTATTTTGAGATATTAAGAATTAATCACATTGGATTATAAATACGGTAGGTTTCACACAATATAGTAGTAGCCCTTTTCATTTGAGTGGGTGACCTCAACATATTTCTTAGATACCTTGAAGCTACTCTCAATGATGGCTTTCAAACATCATATATTGGTAGCCCTCTTTGTATTTTTCATTTTAAACTAGTATCTTAACATTCACACAATTTTATATGACAGCTCACACATGCTTGATTAGAAGAAAACTTATGATATTGCATATATATTTAACAAAACAGCAAGCAATGCTTATTCAGAAAACTGATAGATGCCTAAGGTCTTTCTTAGATTCTCAAGGGGCAATTTGCCATTACCAATCTCTTAGAGGGAATTATATTTAAGCCTTATCTCAAGGGGTAAAATGTAATTATCCCAACAAAATATTGTTTATCATTATCATTATCTTAGATAAATTAGAACTACTTACAAACACTCATCTATTCAACTATAAATAGATCATAAGAATAGTATTCAAATTCATTTAGAGTCATATGTAAAGCCTTAGTATAGGAATCAAACATCATCAAGCATACAAGTCTTAGAAGTTAGTTTGTAGCCATTCCTCCTTACCCGGATTACAGCCTAAACACATCTACTTAAATCACACACATCATAGATTTGAGTCTAAACACTATCATCCATACACATATAGGATTTTGATCGAGTAAATACATTAGTTGGAATCATTCATTTTCACTCGTGCATCATCCAGAAACACTTCATCAGTCACTCAGTCACGCATAAATTAGTCTCTCCTATTGTAATACTCCCAATTGCCCTAGGATCATTCCTTCTAAGACTCTAAGTCAAACAGGCAAGCATAATTGTTTCCTCAAGCGTGCATACACATATCTAGATCCATTTCAATAGAAAGGAATCAGTTTTAGTCATAAACATGCATTAATTCAGACATGACCTAAGTCCCAAGCATCCGTATACAGCAATCATTAGGTCAACCTCTCATTTTATTATTACTTATTTCTTTTGTTTGCTCCCATTGCCAAAGCACTCCTAGATCCTTGGCATGTTTCCTTTCGAAGTTTTCATCAAATACTCGCAACACGAAGCTTCCTAAATAGGCAATTTATCTCAAGGCAACATGGACCAGTTCCTTGAATCAAGGAGACAGTCTCTCAATGGCAAAGGATGTGTTTGTCTTTTCCTGCTATTTGCAAATAAGGGATATTATTGTAAACTGCCTATTCCTACCAAGGGCAAAATTATCATTACATTATTATTGTAAAAAGAAGACCCAACACTATGATACTCACGTGGGACACTTTATCATGGAATTCTTATTCAATGTGATTCACCTCTTGTTCTTCATTCGTTTTCTGATGCAGACTGGACTCGAAACCTTGATGATAGAACCTCAGCTAGTGCATATGTCACTTTCCTTGGCTTAAATGCTATTTCTTGGAGTTCTTGAAAATAACGTTCAGTGGCCTGTTCTTCTATTGAAGTTGAATACAAGATTGTTGCTCTTGCAGCCTCTGAACTACGTTGGATTATTTCTGTTCTTCAAGAACTTGTTGTCTCTTAATCCAACAACCAGTTATTTACTATGATAATGTTGGGGCTATTATTTGTATTCAAATCCTGTTTTTCATTCACATATGAAACATGTGGCTATTGATTTTCGTTTCGTTCGTGATCATATCCAGCAAGGTGACTTCCATGTTTCCAAAGTTTCTTCTTCTGATCGGTTGGTTGACTCACTCACAAAGCCACTTTCCAAGACAAGTTTCATTCTACTTTGGTCCAAGAGTAGTGTTGTTGATAGTAACACCATCTCGCGGGGGCATGATAAGACTACATGATTTATTCAAATATTTAATTCTTTCATTATTTGATAAAGATTGGTTGAGATAAAATTGTCATAGTTTTGTTTAAATTTATTGTGTAGAAGTAGAATACATTGTATATAAATATTGCTCTTCATGTAAATAAAATATTGAGCAAAATTACTAAACTCTTATGTCATCAACCATTGCTTCGTAAGGGGGTTGCAGATATAATAAGTAGTCTAAAAAAACTGGCCTTCGCAGCCGACTAATAAGTCTTTAAAATAGGCTACTACAGATATTGGCTGGGGATCTTGTTCTCTGAAACAAGGAAGAAAACTAAGTAGACGAGGTTTGGTGACACGACCGGCCCTTGGCTACACAGGCAAATCATGCCTAAAAATGTGGACTAGCGACTGTTTCTTAATTCTTGTTTTTCTCATGGAACAAACTTGAAATAATTCCCATTGCAACTACAAATAAAATTTTTCTAACCATATAACTATTACAACCTTAACACATCCTTGCACTATCATGTGGCTGGGCCTCCAAACTTTCTAACTAGATCACATTTTGCTTTCAACTAGGGGAAAAAATTTTAAAAAGAAAGAAAAATAAAAACAAAGAGGTGAGTATAAAACTCAGTGAGTGGGGATAAAGATATATTTGTAAATAAATCTAAAAACTATATATTATTATAAAATAAATCTTTGCTTTATATTAAAAAAATAATCTTTATAACCTATAACTTTTATCTCATCTAAAATGTCATAAATCTTTAAAATAAATGACTATTGAATGACTAAATTCATCAAAATACTTCTTCTTGTTGACTATACTTAAAAGAATAAAATAATCATCTTCAATCATATAATAAAGATGCTCTTTATAATCATGTTAAAACATTTATCCAACTCTTATTTAAAATAATTGCATAACTTTTCGTACAAATCTTCTAAAAAAAACTTAAGTAACTCATGAGAAAAATTTATGCTTTTGTTTTCATAAAACCATAAAATAATGAAGCTGTTGAGAGTACATAAACTATCATAGTAAAATGCTTCCTAAAAATTTTGAAGAAATTTTATACAAATTTGCTAAACCTCTTTCTTTTCTGAACTTTTCTTTTCTTAATTCATATATATATTTAAAACTTGTATTGATATACAAAGACCATCAAGATTGTGTGTGCCTAATGTGATGGAATTAAAACGAAAAATTATGAATGAAGCACATAATTCTCCTTATTCAGTGCATCCTAGCTATACAAAGATGTACAGGGATCTCCGAAATAACTACTGGTGGGTTGGTATGAAAAAGGAGATAGCTCAATTTGTTGAACAATGCTTGGTTTGCCAACAAGTTAAAGCTGAGCATCAAAGACCATCAAGATTGCTTAATCCATTATCGATATCGGAATGGAAATGAGAACACATCACTATGGACTTTGTTAAAGGTCTACCGAGGACTAGAAACGGATGTGACGCGATTTGGGTAATTGTACACCGGTTGACGAAATCAGCGCATTTTCTTCCTGTGTGCACTACCTTCACTATGGATAGATATGCCCAACTCTACGTAGATGAGATTGTTAGATTACATGGAGTACCGATATCCATTATTTCTGATCGAGACCCAAGATTCACCTCCCAGATCTGAAAAAGTTTGCATAAGGCTATGGGTACCAAACTGAAGTTCAGTACGGCTTTTCACCCTAAAATAGATGGTCAGTCAGAAAGGACCATCTAGATTCTGGAAGACATGCTTAGAGCCTGCATGTTGGACTTCAAGGATAGTTGGAACAGAAACTTGACTTTGGTGGAATTTGCATATAACAACAGCTATCAATCCACAATCGGAATGGCCCCTTATGAAGTCTTGCATGGGAGGAAGTGTAGATCACCCATCCATTGGGATGAAGTTGGTGAAAGAAAGATACTTGGACCCGAAATTGTGCAACAAATGTGTGATATCATCCGAAAAGTGAAGGACAAAATGAATGCAGCACAAAGCAGATAGAAAAGTTATGCAGATAAGCGAAGAAAGAAGTTAGAATCTGAAGCAGGAGATAAAGTCTTCCTCAAAGTTGCCACTATAAAAGGGGTGATGAGATTTGGAAGAAAAGGGAAATTAAGTCCGAGATATATTGGTCCCTACGAGATTCTAGAAAAGACTGGAGAAGCAGCATATAGACTTGCTTTACCGCCTCCATTGTCTGGAGTGCATGATGTTTTTCATGTCTCCATGTTAAGGAAGTATATTCTCGATCCATCTCATGTGTTAAGTTCCAAATTTTCGGAGTTGAAAGCCGATCTTACATATGAAGAAAGACCGATTCAAATTGTAGATCGCAAAAAACATGGACTACAGAAGAGGAACATCCCATTGGTGTAAGTAATCTGGGCAAATCACTCCATAGAGGAAGCAACTTGGGAGTTAGAGGAAGAAATACATACCAAATGCCCCTCTCTATTTGAATGACAATGTTGAATTTCGGGGACGAAATTCTTTTGGGGGGGGGGAGTTGTAACATCTTAAATCTTGTAGTATACATTGTGTCATATATTATGAATATATGTGTTAATGTATATATGATATCTTTAAATTGGAGTGTAATAAATAAGAGAATGAGGGGCTTACTTAAAAGATTATTGGGCTTAATGGTTATAAAAGAGGAGAGCAGGACTAAATGGCAATTTAGCCTAATGTTTGACTATAAAAGGGGGGAGTTCTAGAATTCTTTCATTTTTCCTCCTTGCTTACATGTTCCCAGCTCTTCACTCTCTCCAAATTTTTCGCACAAACCACCAAGAACTCAAGGAAAGGAAGGAGAAGAAAGGAACAAAGTGGTAAGAACTCATCTTTTCTTTAGAATTCTTGTTTTATTGTTTATATATTTGCAAGAATTCCTTTGGCTTGTGATGTGAGTATGAGAATTGTTGTTTGGTATGTTGGAAATTGTATGGAAATGTGAATTTGAATGAGATTTGAAGGTATCTAAGTAAGGGGATGAGGATACTAAGCTAGAAATGAGAGTTTAATTCAAATCCTGCAGTGTTTTTACACTAAACAGTGCATATTCCGAAAATTCCTCAAAATTAGGGAAATGTTTTTGGTTCTAGAAATCTTAATGATGATAGACATGTCCAGGAGTGTATAGAAATTGGATTCACTCAGTAATTCAAAGTATGTGAATTGTAGTGAATTTTTGAACTTCTGGTATGGAATTGCACATTTTCCCTGTCTTAGAACATAGTAGGGGAAGATGATTTTAGTTGAACACACAAATCTTTGTAAAATTACCTGAGTTTTGGTATGTAAGTTCTTTTATGTGTCAGATATGAGTCTGTAAATTTTCACTGAGATTGAAGGTCTGTATGAATTGTTATGAAATTTTAAATTTGGCTAGATAAAACTGGAATTTGTGGTTTCCAAAATAGGGCAGTTAGAAATATTTGGGTTTGAATGACTTAAACCCCTTGAAAAGCCACGATTTTTGGTATGGAGGTATATATATGTGTTATATACCAGCCTCTAAATTTTGTAGCCATTTGAGTAGGATTGCAATTCCTACAAATTTTTAAGTCTGTACTGCTTAGTTAAATGAATGCATCAGCAGAATTGTTGAGTTAATGGATTAGGTTATTTTGAGTGGGCATATGACCTTATTTGGCTCTAAAAATCTTAAGAAGACATGTTATATGAGTGTAAAAGTTGTCTATGCATTTGTGTGGATTTTTGGAATAGATAACTGTTTGTTATAAATTGTTTGATGGAGTATGTATAGAAATAGAGCCAAAAAGAGGAATTATTTCACCAATGTGTATGGTGACCTTAAAGAGATTTGGTTTTGTTTTAGATTAAAGACAAGCATCAACAACAAAGCTGTATAAGGTAAGTAAGCTAACTGTTTAGAGGCCATAATAAATTGTGTTACACTGTATGTAATATTGTGTATTGTAACACTGTTAACTGTTAGCACTTTGATGCTTGAATTGAGATATATTGTGACTGTACTAGAAGCTTAATATAGAGCTTCTTTAATATGATTGATTGTGAATTGTGAAATGTGATTGGCATACCAAAACTTAGGAAATTTAGCTCTCATAGCTTGAGGGGAGGTCTGGATCATATGTTTCTCTATATGGGATTTGGTAGCATGGGCCAGGTATCGCTCTGATTGTCAGACTAGTCTTGAGCTATTTCAAGTGTAGACATCTATGTGTATCTGTACTGTTCCGTGTGATAGGATAGAGTCCAGTAGGACTATATGGCTATCACCTTTGGGTGATGGCGGATTCGTGCAATGTGAGAATGTGATAAATACTCACTGTGACGATGCCTTACCTACGGATGCCGCCAATAGGTGGCTATGTGATATGGGCCCATATATGTGAACTGACTATGATATGATTAGTCCTACCTTGGTTAGAAAGCACTATTTCTAAGTATCTGTGACTGTACTGTGGAAGCTTCTGAATGTTGTGATATGGACATGATATGTGTCATTAGTACAGTATCGAATATTGCACATGAGTCCTTATTGTGCATTGAAATGAAATGTGTATTTGCGTATGGATATCCATATGAATAATGTAGTTAGCTTAAGGAAACTCATGTGTGAATGATTTGTGTGTTTATGAATGCACATAAGGATGTGATGAATCGAGAAAGTGAATATGAAGTGAACTTACTTATGTGATAGTGGATGAGAATGTGTAATGGCCTTAGGCAGGAAATGGTGGAAATAAAAGAGTTATGATTGGCAAGTGAGAAAATGGCCTAAGAAGTTGGCCAATTATACGGATTTACTGGCGCTGGAGCGTAACCCCTGCAAAGAGATTTTTGCTGTGTAACTTCTTCAACAAGTCACTTAAGGCTTGAATAATAATAAGTGAACAGTATCTATGAATATTATCCATTCTGTAACTAATCTGTACTTTTAGTAAACACTGTATTTCATCCATCAAGCTTACTTACTGAGTTTTACTCATTGAATTTATTGTGTGCCTCAGGTGACCAGTAGACTGAGTGTTGGATGGAGGACTTTTGGCAATACTGACAGAGTTCCCTTGACAACCACGGACCGCTGCCCTATATTAACATAACCATACTGTAGAAATTCTTTTGATTTTGAATATACATATATATAGTGAAATGCAGTTTTTGTGACTAGAAATTCTGCATTTGATAATACTCAGTATAATTTTTGAAAGAAATGACAGAGTTCACTATTAAAGGACTGTTTTAATGTTAAACTTTGTATGTATAGTATTGGATATGACAGAAGCCCCTCCAGTGATGCTCCTTTTCTTGCATCCCTACCTCGTGTACACTACAAGTGAGGCTCACGCAAGTTGTCTTCCCACAGCAAAGAGCACTTATTTTCTTGGGCCTTTATATAAAATGGGGCTTCAACACATATAAATCCAATTGCTTACGATGGGACGTTGCAGGATAGTTGAAAAAAATTGAAACTCACCCTGAGTGACCCAAGCTTCGAAGCTGACCTCAAAAGCCTTCGTTGAAGCTTAAAATAGCAGCAGATCACACGATTTTGATATACTGTGAATAGTGAGAGCTTCCTCTTCCTACTCTTCCACTGCTGATTCTTAAGTAAAGAAGTACAATGTGCTCCTCAGTTTTAGAGGCAAAGACACCAGCAACAATTTTTACCAGCCAACTACACGGAGAGTTGACCCGGGGTGGTGTTGATGTTTTCATTGATGATAAAATCAAAAGAGGAGTTAACATTGCACCATATCTTTTGAATGCAATCGAGAAGTCAATGACTTCAATTATCATTTTTTCAGAAGGGTATGCCTCTTCTAGATGGTGTCTGGAGGAACTTGTCAAGATCATGGAATGCAAGAGAATTCACAGACAGGCAATAGTACCAGTTTTTTGTTATGTAGATCCAACGCATGTAAGGAATCAAACTGGGACTTTTGGGGAAGGATTTGCTATGCTCGTGGGATGGCCTAAAAATAAGGCGTAGAGTGAGCGATGGAGGAATAATTTAACATAAGCAGCCAAAATTGCCGGCTGGACTGCAGACCAGATGTATGCAATTTCTAATTTCTATGCCTTCTATTTAATTGTTGTAGCAATTTTAACTTCTTTTTTTTTTTTAGTGAGAATGTATTCCTTGTACACGCAACCAATTTCAATTTATGTTTTTAGCATGGCTAGTATTATTCTTAGCAATTTTTAATCAATAATAACTAAGGGGGAAATTTTATGATATAAATTTTAGAGCTAGCTAATTTCTTTGACCGATTATTAATAATTAAGCTTTCATCTGTCCATATAAACTAGATACAGGAAATAGGATTGGCAAAAACCCGGGGCCAGGCCGGGGACCCGTTCCCCATCCCTGACCCCCGTAAGCAATTCAATTCCCCGCCCCCCAGAAATTCCAGGGGTCGGGGCGGGGCCGGGGAGTTCTATTCTGGGGCAAGGGGGTTGAATTCCCCAGGTTATTTCTCTGGTTTTTATTTTTTATTTTTTAATTTCTTGCGGCAGATCAATTAGTACTTGTATTTTTGTTTCATATTTCCAACCCAAAATGTCCCTGTGGCCTACTGGTAGCCGGGGGCCCTTTGTCTCCCTTCAACACTCAGGTTTAAGTTGTCCCACCAATAGCTATATTTTTTTTTCAGTTAATATTGTGGTCATAAATTTTTTCTTATTGAGTTTAATATTTAATGAAATTAAATGTTAATGTTTGGATATTTCAAATTATTATTTATCTTATGTTATTGTTAATTGAACTTCAACTTTAAATTAATGATTTCTTAATTTTTATATATATTTTCATCATTGATATTTTAGTTAATAATTGACTAACTTAATAAAAAAATTTATAGATATATTTATATTTTATAGATATAATGAAACCAGATTTAATAATTTAATAACAAATTAACGTATGCAAAAGCAATGTCTAATTCAATAGAAAAAATTATAAATATAATATTAACAAAAATAATAAAAACATGTTATTACCACAACCTAAACATCCAACTAACAATAACATAAACACATTACACATTACTCAAACATCCAAAGAAACTACAAGTGTACAAAGTACAAACCAAAGTTACCAAACATCCCAAAAAAAAAAAAAAAACAATAGTCCAACACATAATTAAAACATAAACAAAAACTACAAAGTGTACAACAACTAGGAAAGCTTCAAAGATAAAGAAACCACACAACCCAACAACAACAAACACAAATAAAGTTTAAACTCTAAGTCTCCAACCATCCAAAAAGTACAATCCAACACATATAGTCCAAGCATATCAATTCAAGAACAAGTCAATGATGTTGATGCTACTATCGGCTCTTCATCCTCTTCGTACACCGCTTCTTCTGTAGTTATCAACTCACACCCAAGAATCATACCTAAGAAAAAAAAGGAAAGAGAATATGTTAGAATTAATCAGTTGACATAAAATATGAAATTGAATATTAAAGTGAATACATAACACGTGACTGAGCCATAACTAATTTTGAGTGCACATTAAAGTTCGAATGTAGTCTACTACAATGAGGACTTAAATGTCTACCACTTGTACTAAATGTAGACTCAGAAGCCGTTGTAGAAACTGGAATAGGCAAAATATCTTTTGCAATTTCTACCAACAAAGGATATTTGCCAACATTTGTCTTCCACCAATTCAAAATATCAAAGTGGCCACTAGTATGTTTCAAACATTGCTCCTTCAAATACAAATCTAGCTCAAACTTAGAAACTATATTACCAGTACAACCAATGTATGATTGATACTCTAAATTAGACTCAAAAGTCATATCTTCCACCCCATCACTCATAGGAGCCTCATTCACTGGTGACTCATCTTGTTCACCTACATCTACAGTGGTCGCTTTCAATTTATACTCCTCTACTAAGTCATAAACAGTGCTTTTGACATACTCAACATACTTTGAAGCATCAGCTACATAAATTTTTGGAAAGAAAAATGTGATCAGTTGCATTTTATACGTTGGATCCAAGATATCAGCCACTGCCATGACACCATTAATGACCTCCCAATACTTTCCAAATTTTTCTATCATTTGTGATGCCATCTCTCTTATTTAGGAACGAGGAGAATCAGACCACTTAGTCAATGCCAATCTCAAGTCACAAATTAAAAGGAAAAAACAAGTTGGAAGTTGGGTATCTTATTCCTGAAAACACTTGTGCCACCTTATAAAAAACTTTAAATGTTCACACATCAACTTTGCCAACTCCCAGTCTGAATGCAAAGGTACACAAGAGTATTTTCTTGCACGCACATGCAAACAAGTAAAAACATCTCTATATTCCAATACAATAGACAACATCAAATACTTTGAATTCCACCTAGTGGCAACTTCTAACACCGACTTTCATGTACAAGGAACTTTCATCTGTCGTGCTTCACTTTCAAATCTCTCAATTCTTTTAGGTGTGGCAATCCAAAAGGCAACACTATTTCTAATTTTATCAATCCCATCCCCAAGCACATCTAACCCATCTCTCACTATCAAATTCAAAATATATGTTGTACATCTCATGTGAAATAAGTTACCCTTCAAAATCATGTTACGAACTCCCAATTCTTTCACTATAGGAATCAAAGCATCATTAGTTCAACAATTGTCAAGAGTAATACATGACAACTTACGATCAATATTCCAATCCACCAAACATGAGGCTAACTCTTCAGAAAGTGCTTCAGCTATGTGTGGAGATGGAACATATATGAACCTGAAAATATTCAAAAATAAAGATCAAAAGACTATTAAGTAATTAAGTTTCTTTAAAGGAATGTATAAAATTACTATATTTCATTTTTGATATATTTACCTCAGGATACGACTTTGTAACCTCCAATGCTAATCAATGAAATGTGTTATCACCACCATGTATCCCTTTTTCTAATTATTGGTAGTCCACATATCAATTGTTACTTCTATTCTACTCTTGCAAGCATCCATCATCTTCCTGCTCTTTTCATTTTTAATGTCATATATCTTAAAAATCACATTCTTTAATGTGTTTCTACTCATGAGAACAAACAAAGGTTGAGCATAATACATTAGATCCCTAAAAGCTTCAGACTCAAAAAAAAGAAAGAGGGAGTTCATGCATTACAACTAATTTGGCCACCTTTTCCCTACAAACTTCTTTATCAAACTTGTCAACAACCATCTCTGATGTATTACTTCCATCTTGCTTCTTTTGAAAAATAAAAAATTGTTGCTTAACTGTTGCCTGTTGTCGAAGCTTACAACTTCCTATATGGCTTGCCAAGTGTTTGGTTCCATTTGTATGATGTCCCACTAATGCAGCTTTACAATGGTTACAAATAGTTTATGTTTGCCCTCAATAATCTCCTTTGTAAAATGATCCCAAACCCAAGACCATCTAATTGGTTTGCGATCTTCCTTTCTCTTTGTGACACCTCCATGTGGTCCACATCCATGTTTGCTATGACTAATTGGAGGCCGCCCTTGCCCACATGTTGTACAATTATTGGTTGTAGAACCATCCTCGATCAAGACATCAACCATGTTGGCCTCAATGTCTTGATCAAACTCAGTTTCATCCATTGGTATATCTTCATGAGATGTAGGTTCTTCATGTAATGAATTATTAGATGTAGACATTATTTGTATATAACCTATAAAATTAAAATATCATGAGCCCATGTATTATAAAACAAAGTAGAACAGGTTGTCAAAATAATTAAATAATAAAGCACAAACTATAGAATTTATTGTTCAAATAACTAAAGTTGAAGCAGTTGCAAAATGGTCACTTGTCTAGTCTTCATTTAATTACAAAATTTAGTTCACAAATTAATTGTTAATTGAAAATAAAATCTATTTTACACCAAGAGAAAGGAAAACTAGAAAAGAGACCTATGACCATTAATCTAAATAAATAACATTAATTCAATGATGATGCAAGTCTATATGTTACTAGCATTTGATTACATTCATTTATTGAAAAATTATAAATAATGATGCAAATGTGTGTGTATATATGTGTCCATGGTCATCTCTCAAAAGTTGGGAATCAATAAAGAGAGAAAATTTATCAATTTCATTAATTAATTGTCTCCTATAAACAAAACTAAGTTAGTTAATTGTTGAAATATATGCCACCAACATAGTTTTTTGGATCAACAAATATTCGTTTTCTAGCTTTTTGACTCAATTAAATTAAGGTTTTATAGGACCCAATATATGTTAAGCTAATTGTTGGCTAGTAACATGTATTTATATTATGACTTAAAGTCAATGTCTTTTACCTATCATTTTTCAATTAAACATCAACATTCAGTGCGGTCTATTCTTCTTTTGTAGAATTTTAATAATAATTAAAGACCATTCATGACTTCATGTTAAGGTTATGAAAGTTAACTTTCCATTATATTTTAGCAAATTCACTAAAAAAAAAGTTATAATCCATTAATTGCATTTAAAAAAAAATCTAAAAACACCATTCTTTTATGTTCCATAAATCATTTCTTTCTCTAAACAAGTTTTAAATTTTTATTTCTTTTAGTATATTTCATCAAATGCGTTTCCTAATTCCTACGTACATTTTTCAGTTTAAAATTATTGTACTGAATTCATCAAATTTGCTCTTATATAGCTTATGAAAATATTGTACCCAATTTATTTTATTCTTATTTTTCATGAAAGTTCAAAAGTCAGTACCAATCTTAGATACTGAAAATCTCATCTATTGTCCTGTTGTTTGGGTCAAAAATTATAGACTAGATTCCATAAAAATATAATAATAGCAATAATCACAAATTCGGTTGAAATATGATAATTGGTGCAATTTGTTCCTTGAAATCATAAAAACCTTGAAAATTGCAAAATGATAAAAGTATCACATAGGACTACTCACTAGCAACAATATGCAAACAGGTTCTGTGCTCCCAAATCACAAGGCTTCTTTGGATCACGAATGCCCAACCACAGTCAAAAGAGACTCAAGAGAATAAGGTGAAAACAAGCTGCATAAGTGTCGGTCAGGTACAGGTGTCCTGCTTGAGCGTCTGTGTGACTGCATGTGCGACTGTGTGAGGTGTGAGGCTGAGACTGTCCGAACTTGAAATGGAACTTTTAGGGTTTTTTTAATTATTATGATTTACGAATTTTTTTTGTACAAATATTGTAATTGCGTTTTGTATTTGGGCTGGGCTTATCCTTTAGTGCTTTGAACTAGATATGCTCATTAAAATTGTTGGAATCTTAAGTTGAGTTGGGCTTTTAAACTTTACAAATTCAATTTACGCATAAAATTTATTATTTCGGGCCGGGGAACATGATCCCCGCCCCTTGACCGGCCCCGGACAGTCCCCGAAAAAATATTCGTCGGCCCCGGCTTCAATCCCCGAAATTCTTGGCAATTCTCTGAAAATTTCTGGGTCGGGGAGCCATGTACTCGGACCTGTTGGAGTACAATTGCCATCCCTAATAGGAAATATGGAATTAAAGATTGCATTCTCTCTCTTTCTATTTTGTTGATGTTTATATGTATTAATGTTTGTTTTTGATATTTGTTATGTAGGAATGAACATAAACTTGTTTTGAGAATGGTTGAAAATGTTTTGGAGATATTGGATTTCCCGCGTCTAGGTGATACGAAGGAGTTGGTTGGAAAATAATCGGAATCATCAATTGCATGATTAAAGCCTTGCTCTTCCAAGAGTTGAGAAAAGTTCATGTTATAGGAATTTGGGGAATGGGTGGTATAGGCAAGACAACTATTGCTGAAGCTGTGTTCAACAAAATTAGGACTCGATTTGAGGATTCCTACTTCACTTGAAATATTGGAGAAGAATCAAGGAATCCTACTGGATTAACTCATTTGAAAGAAAAACTACTTTCAACTATATTACATCATAGACATTCTGATATAAGTAATGCTCTCATAAAAAGAAGGCTTGGTCATAAAAAATTCTCATTGTTTTTGATGATGTTACAAATTTTAGTCAAATTGAAACTTTGATAGAATATTTTATCAATTCCTTAGGTCTAGGAAGTCGAATTATTATAACGACAAGGGATAAACAAGTGCTCAGAGTTTGTCAAGTGCCTAGTCAAAAAATATACAAGATTGAGGGATTGTCTCATTTTGGTGCTCTTAAACCTTTTAATAGGCATGCCTTTCAGCAGAATCGTCCAAATGTAGATTATGATGAGCTCTCAAATGGGGTAGTTAAATATGCTAACGAATCCATTAGCTCTTAAAGTGTTGGGTTGCTATGTACTTGGCAAGCCAAAACCCGTTTGGGAAAGTGCATTATGCAAACTATAAATAATTCCTCTGGGAGACATTCAGAATGTGCTAAAAGTAAGTTATGATGAACTAGATGATCTGGAGAAAAGTATCTTTTTATATATTTCATGTTTCCTTAAATGGGAGAATAAAGACTTTGTAATGGAACTTTTAGATGCTTGTGGCTTTTATCCAATAACAGGAATATCTGCTCTTCATGACAAATGTCTTGCAGATAAATCAAGTGACAACAAAATAAGAATGCATGGTTTACTTCAAGAAATGGGTTGGGAGATTGTTCGACAAGAACCCATAAAAGATCCTGGTACACACAGTTGTCTATGGCAATATGATGATATCTATTGGGAGAAAACACGGTAAGTGTGAAGTGCGTTATATATAAAATTTTCAATTTCCATTTTTTATTATATACTTTTGAGATCTAGGGAAACTTCAACTTTTAAAATTTTGTTTCCACGACTCTCCTTGTGCATGAGCATAGCATAGGAGATAGAGGCTTTGGGTACGTTCCAAAGAAATGTTGAGGAAGAAAGTATAGATAATAGTGACAATAATGGTAACATCGGCGACAACAACAATGATGAAAAGCTTTTACCATTTGGTATTAATATATTTGGAATTCAGATCCCTTAGTGATATGATATTTCCTTGACTTCCAAGGATCTATTGACGTGTCATTAATAAAAATGTAAGGCCAAGATTCATTTATTTACTAACTTTTATATTACCCTTACTCATGCGATTACATTTTAGTTCTCGTCCAAAAATGTATACCCTCTTCAATTCCACGGACGGCAACTCCCCTCCTTCTCAAACTCACTCAGAGTATGACACAATAAATAAAAAAAAATAGAACCCTTTTAAAAATTTCATACTTATTGAATGAAAAAATCAAATACTTTTTAATTTCTTTATGCTTTTCAATGATAATCTTATCAATTCTTCTCACTGTCCCTAAGTTTCTATTTGTGGTAAACCAAAATAAGAGAACAAAAGAGAGTGGCCTATGCAACTTGGTTGGGCAACCATGCCTACCAATCTGGATGTCCGGCTATTGTTTTCCAGATTTGCTTCTCTGTTGGCTGGAGTGGTTTGGGTGTTGCAATTGGGTCTTTAGTTGATAGCATTGCTGTGAGTGAGGTACCAATGATTCTAGAGGAATAAAATGATTTGGTATTTAGTGTCGATTTACAATAGGTTCCACTAGATTTCAGATTTCGCGAAAGATGAAGTTGGCTTTGGAAAGCAATTGAATTTAGGGCTTCTAAGAAATTACTTGTTTATTTTAAAATTAAAAAAAGAAGGAATTAGATTTCAACCGTATATTTTCCTTGACATATGTGAACAAATTCTTAAAAGTCAAGAAAATATCATATTAGCTGAGGATCTGAATCTAATGTTTATATATTATATACTAAATATCATCTTGTCTTAATCATTAAGGGACCAGGGCAACCGAAGGCATATGTTTGAATATGTCTCAAGGAAGAGGGATCATATACTTCCAACCTTGAACCGTGGCAACAGTGTCCAATTTGCGATTCTTTAAATTTTATAACTCCCACTATGAAGAGATTAATATCCTCAGCAAGTTGCATGTTTCCGAAGGCCTGAAATTTGTTTCCAAAAATCTAAGGTACCTCTAGTGGCATGGATGTCCATTGAAATCACTGGAGTCAAAAATTCATCCGAATAGCCTTGTTATAAAAATTGAAATGCCTCACAGCAGTGTTGAACGACTTTGGACAACTGGTATACAGGTATCTCAACACATTTGGACAACTGATATACAGATATATAGATACTTATATGGTGATCTTTCTATTGTAAATTTTAAATATCATAATTATTTACAATTTATTATTATTGAACTTTTTCCCCCTCCTCTTACAGCTTGATCATTTGAAACATTTTGACTTTAGTTACTCGAAGCATCTAAGCAAGATTGAAGATCTCTCATCAACCCCAAATCTAGAGAGTTTGATTCTAGAAGGTTGTAGAAGTTTATCTGAGATTTCACCATCTATCCAGTGTCTTAATAAGCTTTCTATCTTAAATCTAAGTCACTGCAATAGCCTTCATAGTCTTCCAACGGGTATTCGTTTACAATCTCTTAGAAAAGTCATCCCGTCGTTTTGCTCAAATCTGAAGACATTCCAAGATATTTTAGATAATATAGAAGAGTTATTTCTAGATGAGACTGAAATACATGAAATTCCTTCATCAATAGAGAATCTATTCAAATTAGTTATATTGGATCTTAAAAATTGTTCAATGCTTGAGAGTCTCCCAAGCAATATCTGTAAATTGAAATCTCTTGTTATCTAAATCTGTCAGGATGCTCAAAACTTGATAGATTGCCTCAGAACTTGGGAAGTTTAGAAGCTTTGAAGGTGCTTAAAGCAGAGGGACTTGCAAGTGAAGTACCATCGTCCTTTGTACATTTGCACTTCTTGATGGAACTAAATCTGAACGACTGTTGTATCAAGAAGTTACCCGAAAATCTTGGTCAGTTATTCTCACAAAAAATTCTACTTCTTGGCAAAAAACAATTTTGAGAGCATTCCATCAAGCATCATAGACCTTTCTAAGTTATCTTGACTTGAGCCATTGCAAGAGGCTTGCGTCCTTGCCAAAACTTCCATGTCATTTACATAAGTTAGATGCATACAACTGCGCTCATCATTGGAAGCATAAAAATTTGTCAATTCTGTTCCGCCGTATGCTTCTTTCTCACAAAGCAAAACTTAACTTCAGCAATTGTTTCAAGCTAGATCAAAATACCTTCAGAGAAATTGTGGAAGATGAACCACAGAAAGTTCAACGTGTAAGAACGGCATGCATTAGAAAACCCTATGATGTGAAACATTATCCTAAATTTAGTTCTTGTATTTGTTTACCAGGAACCAAAATTCCGGAGTTTTTTACCTCTGAAAGTACAGGATCTTTCATAACTTTCAATCTGTCAACAGTGCTTAGTTTTTTGCCACCTCCTACATTTCCTAGTTTTGTTATTTGCGTTTTTGTAGAGTTTCGAAAATATCATAACAAGGGCCAGGATTTGGTTCTAGGCTATGACTGCACACTCAGAAATGGTCCAAATGGAGATGAAGATGATGTTTTAGAACAGTTCAATGGTACTGTGAGGGTTTGGGACGATGGTACTGGATCCAACGATTTATACTCAGATCACACATTCTTAGCATATGATCTACTTTTGGATATGATTATATACTCAGTATTACCTCCAAAGATCTTGACCATCCAATTTTATGTAGAGGATTTAAATGCTAATCACACAGATTGTTGCAACATAAAAACGTTTGGGCTCATTTTTTGCATTATCAAGATAGTGCTTTCCTTGACCTCAGAGAGTCTCTTGACTCATTAGAATTTGAGGCGATTTGAAGAGCAGGGGCTTACTTCAAAGATATTGGAATTGTTGAAGGAATATGAAAGGAAGGAGGTGTTTGCTCAGGTGATATTGAAATTTGTGAAGGAAGTTAAGCCAGAGGAGCTTACTTTGGTAATATTGGAACTTTTGAACAGTGGCGGATCCAGGACTTTGTGAGAGGAGGGCACCTTAGAATTTTTAAATTTTTATAAATTCTTTGATAAAGAGTGAAAAAAAATTTATTAAAAATAAATAAATATATAGATATGGGATATAATGAACCTTATCCCTTAAAATAAATTCTAACATAATAAAACAAAATATTAAATATTAAATATGATAGTTCAACAATTTAGTAAATACAAAGTCATAATTGTCGTTTATGAGTTTTCATGCTTTGAAAATGTTGCATGATTACCTTATTATATAAAAACTATATTTCTAAATGTATACAAGCAAGTTATCGTTTATCCATTCATCTCCTATTCGATTGTGTGATTCAATCTTTACAATATTTATAGCAAAGAATGTATCAAAATAAATAAATAAGCATTAATAAAATATACATAAATTTTATTGATAGAATATAGTAATAAGAATTAATTAAAATAATGATGTAATTTACTTGAAAGGAAGGATAATTAGTTATATATCTTGTATTTGATTGCACTTGTTATAAAAAAGGTATATGATTGTTTGCAAAATAAAAACAAGATATTGACAACAAATGAACATGAAAACTACATGAGAAAAACATTAAAAATTTGATTAAAATTTTATGTATAAAATAAAGAGTAAAATATTAAATATAATAAAATATAAACTCGTTTGGCTTTTGAATGAATTTGTCCTCTTTTCTTTTGTACCAATTCGCAAGGGAGAAGAGTAGTAGGAGATAAGGTAGGTGGTGGAGGTTAGTGGTCAGGTGGCTACAATAAAAAGAAATTAAAAAAAGTTATGTGTAGTTAAATTGGGTACTTTTTAATAAAATGGTATATTTGAAACTAGTAGAACCTGATGGGGTATAAGAGAGTTTAATTTTTCAGGAGGGACCTGGGCCCTTGTGGCTCCCAACGTCGGTCCGCCTCGGCTTTTGATGGAACTTGAACCAAAGACTAGTTTCATTGATATAACAGAAATTTTAAAGAAGTTAGATTCCCAGATGGAATCTCAGTTTATAAAGACGTTTTTTAACGCAGTTAATAGGGTGATACATGATCCCAAGGGATTGAAATGTTTTGAGGAACCTGGACCAAAGACACTAACGAGATACTGAAATTTTCTATGGAGCATGAATTGGAGAAGTCCACTTGCAATAAATTCAAGGGAGAATCTAGCTCAAGGCCGTAAATAATTAATTAAGATGCTCTTTTCGTTCCTTTGTTTTAAATATCAGTAATAGTTACCACGATGCTGTTTACTTTGTCCTGTATTTCTATATTGTTTATTAACAAATATTAGAAACTTTCCTCAGAATTAGATAAGGATATAAAAAGCATCCTTATAGTTACTCATATAGATGGAAAATGCTTGTCTGACATATTGCAGGTCAAGTCACTGCCCTTGCCCTCACTGCAACAATGGTACAGGTAAGTACATAATATGTATCTCTAAAATCTATAATCCATGGGCATAATTAATATCCTTAACACGCTATACTTGATTTTCTTGATTTTTTCAATTTAGAGGATTAATTCATGTAACGTTGTGTATGTATCAGTTGTAAAAATCAGCATACAATCAAGAACTCCTTTTGCTTTCCAACCTGAATATTTTTAGTGTAGCTTCAGTTCCTATTTCTTATTCTGTGTTCGTAAAAAGTTCAAAGGATGAGTGTAATGCGATTGGAATTATGTTCTATGTGAGCAATAATAGAATATATGTTGTTAACTTATTATGTTGCATGCGCATTACATATAAATACAACAAAGTTGAAAGCTGGGGGCATTTATGGAAATGCATTACAACAAAAACAACGAAAAAGCAGCCAGCTGTAAATTTAGAAACACTTGTAACGACTAGACAGAGGAACATCCTTAACATCAAGAGGTTCAACAATTTATTACATATATACCCCTAAAAGTCATTTATCCAATGTAGCAATAGATATGTGACGTACTCATGTACTCCAGAAAATTGATGATATTAGCTCATCTGATATACAAGTAGAGTACTCGATGCCCAGAAATGAGGCCAGCAAGCACGAAGAATGTCTTACTGTAGCCCATGACATACAGTGTTGTGCATCCAAAAGCCACTAAATTCATTCAAAACAAATGAAAACCATCCCCATGTACTAGCCTACATTCTCAAAATAACAAAAAGTTTACAGTTTTACAAAAATTCCAACCACTTTCAACCTCATTACAAACATCTTTTAGCATCTACAAGCACATCTTGATGTCCATCCATGGCACAACTCGTGATATATATGAAACAGGGAATGCAACTCATTTCAGTCCAACATATAAAAACCATATCAAAGTTACCAAAATGAGTTGAAAAATTCAGTGGAGCTGATGTCCTCTGATTCCCACTTGAACCATACAATTTCTCGTGGCTACATATCCCACCAAAGCCACAAATGTTCCACTACCAATTAACAAGAGAAAATAATATTAAAGTCCTAGAAGCACTTGGGAAATTAATTTTCAGGAAAGAAAAAAAACTTCTGTCTGCATTCCCGGTACCAGATTACAAGTCTCCTGTCGTGCCCCAAGTCCTTGTAGTATCCATATCTAAGAGTGATAGACCAGGGTTACATGGCAATGTATACCTAGCTAGTTCTTTTTTCCTCAATGATCTTTTCCTTTCATCAGTAAGTGGCATAATATGTTAGTATTCATCACCTCGGGCCAAACGTATTGGATAGAGACTTGATAAACCATTATATCAAGAAAACACGGCTATGTGAATCAAACAAAATATAGAAATTTTTAATCAAGAGTAGCTTTAAAACTTAATTAGCAGCCCCCGCCCATGCAAAACCTTGTTGCCCATAGCATATAGTGTTCATTTTTCAGTTGATTTCTTTTCATGGATTTTCTTCCAATATGATCTGATATTGAAAAAGTAAGCTTAAGATATAAGTTATCCTAAACAATGGTTGAATGACATAGACATATTATTTGTGACATGACTGCACTTGATTCTGACATTATTCAGTTTGCTGCATCAATCAGTCAGGCTAGTGGCTTTCCTAAATTGGTTGAATTTATGAAAATTAGTACATGTTATGAAACCGAGACGAAAAATAGAGAAATAAGAACAACAAAATAATAACACAATATTTTATGTGCAAAACTTCAAAATTGGAGAAAAACCATGAGCTATCAGGGATAATATTCTATTATATAGAGTTTGAACTCACTTCTAATAACCCTTCCCATAGACCCTTGATACACCATTGTTTACCAAGCTATCTCGCTTACACCTTCAAGAATAATTTTAACCACCTCACCAAAGAGGAGTTTACCTAAACCATAAGATTCTTCAAGTGATGTACTTGTGACCAAAGAGTAAAATCCTTTATACAGCTTCGAAGTCTCAATCTTTACCCTTTCCTTTTAGTAATATGAATCATCTTCCTTTCATAGTAAAACTCTGCTATTTCAAATATAATTCTTATTCACTTCCTAGTTGAAGTAGGATTCTTCCATTTCCAATAGGCTTCTTTATTTCCTAATCCAATTAGAACTCTTCTAATAGGATTTTTATCCTTATTGAGACTTTAGAAGTATCTTTTAGGATTTTAGAAATATCTCTTTATTTAGCCAATATCCTAACAGTACATAGACCTAGTGGCTGCTGTGAAGTTTGAATTGATTCCTTAATCTAGAACGAAGAAATTTGATCTAAAAGTTGGCTTACTTGTTTTCAGCACGATATCTAATGTTGGCCCTAGGCCTGTGACAGGTGCAAAAGAAATGCATTTTTACTGTGACTCATGGAGCCTAATGGTGTCTATCTTGCTATGAAATCATCTAAACTTTCTGGAAGCCAACTCCATGAACTTGCTGAATTCAGTTCTATGTAGAAACCATTTCTTTCTCTTGAAACTAACACAGTTAAAGCATCGTTTTCTCGTTATAAGAACTTGTATTGCATGAGTTAATGGTAGGGAATGACATTGATGTAGTTTTGTTACTGTCTTGAGTGCCTTGCTTGTGACTTTTGTTTCGGCTGTTTTAGGAACATACATCTATAATAAAAAAAGTGTAAAATAGTGTGTTTTATAGTTGATTGTACTTGTAATCTATGATTAATTGATTTCCATTGTTGTGGTCTATAAAGATTTTATAAACTAAAAAATTAGTAAATATTAAATTTGCTTCACTTAAACGTGGTCTTGGTTGTGTCAGAAACGTCATATTGGAAAGTTAGTGGTTGTATAATTTGCATACATGGTATGTTGTTAAGGAAGGTGGAGCATGATATGCAATGAATAAGATGTAGCTTTTAGTGTATAACATTATCAACTTGCTTGCATTTTCTAGCTTATTCATCTTTAAAATCCTGTTTTTCTGTTTTTGAAATGCATGGATGTGGAGGAATTTTTTATTTTTTATTTTTAATTTTATTTGCAACTTGAAGTGGAGCTTAAAGTGGAAATCGAAGAAGCTACCTCAGAATGATCGAGAGTACAGAATTATCTTAGACTAAAAAAGACGGTGAGTTCATTTACTTTTAATTGTTTAAAATTTTAAATACAACCTGTCTTTACTTACATCTATGCAAATGGTTTTTTTGAAGAGCCTCCCAAACAGAAACTCAATCCTCCGCTACACCTGAAAAATTAGCAGAGTGGTACAATTAGTTAATGAAATACATCCTCATGAAAGGCTGGTGACCTGATGGTCGTCTGAGAAGGTAGGGCCAAATGAGGTCACACAAGTAGCAATTTGATGATGAGCCAGACTCTCTGTGATGAACAGCCATAGACAATTAATCCATGACCGCTAAGTGCTTGGTTTTGATGCTTTCGTCTCCACTAATGCCCTTTCCTTGACACTCATTTTCTTGCACTACTATGTTTTGTACACGAAAATATTATTAGTAACTCTTTCTAATAAGTTTGTGTAGTATACAAATATAGCATCCATATTTAGCCTTTACCAATGCCCTCGGCTTGACCACGAAACTAGGGAACTGGAACAAAGAGTTCCTGTCGGATGCTGATCAAGCAGAATGAAGTGCTTCATAAGTTACAAATGCAGAGGTATTCTAGAGCATCATGCAGAGGTTGACAGTTTTGTGCAAGCCGCTGCACCAGGAGATTATGGAATTGGTGGCAATGATTGGTCAAGATAGCGAGTTATTAATGTTTTTGTCCTAATTTCTCACAATCATCACATGAGGCATATTTTGGCTTTAGGGAGATGTAAGTGCTTCTAACAATTTATTTGATTGTTATATTTAGTTATGCTAAAAGTAACAAGTTAACTTCTGACCTTTTGCAGCATATCTACGCTTGTATGTGCCTACTGCAAAGCTGGATAATTGTTGATACATATTTCTAGGTATCTAATGTTCTTACTGGTTTTTCTTTTAATTTGTGGTTATTTCTTGTATAATGGTACATTAACCATAGATATTTTTTGGAAACTTGGAAATACGAGGAACAGAAAAGAGATAAGCCATTGAAGGACAATAGTCTGTAAACAGTATGTTGGGAACATGAAGTTGCAGCATACACGCAAGGAGGCTTACTGTAAGGCTTCACATAGATGAACTTTCATTGATGTCAATGTTGCATGCAACTATGTCGTTACATTAGCTTTTGACCATTAATGTTAGAGATCATTTAAAACTATTTTCATTTGCATCATGTATACCCAGCAGGTGTGACTCACTAGATAGCTATAGAGCCAGCAGGGTGGACTTATAGAACCATTTGTGTCAAATATTACAACTCATTACCATCTGCAGATGAGAGTGGATTGATGTTGGTAAAGTGAAACTCCCTTTTCACCTACAACAACATCAGATATGCTCCACCGATCAAAATATTATTGTCCGCATTGCAATACATCGCAGTGTTTTCAGGCATCCGCATGCTCGCTCAACTGATGGGCCTATCACTTACGTAAAGCCACAGCTAGGCACAGAAATCTTGAAATTTTACATATTGATGAGTAGGAGGAGCAGTCTTCTTGTAAAAATTAGACACCATTATCTTATGAAAATGACCAATTATACAACTAATAAGAAGACCTTAGGTGTAATGAACTTCCAAATTGTATAACATAGAACCCCATATGAATGGTCTTCAGAAATGGGTTTGTTTCGACTTCCAATGTTAAGAGATCCTATCAAAATGGCCCCATGGACCATGAACCAGGATGCATAAGTCTATTTGTATGTTTCCGTTTCATACTGAAAAACAAAATTGAAGCTAATACATAAATCAATAATGTAATGATAAACTTGTACAACTTAAAAAAAA
This sequence comes from Boswellia sacra, assembly GCA_013180625.2. Lineage (NCBI taxonomy): Eukaryota > Viridiplantae > Streptophyta > Magnoliopsida > Sapindales > Burseraceae > Boswellia > Boswellia sacra. Next base: position 108,324 of record SNVD02002389.1, on the reverse strand, counting down.
AAAAAAATTGTTCACACTGCCAGGAACCAGATTACAAGTCCTCTTATTGTCCCCCACAAGTCCTCTTGTTGTCCCCTGAGCCTTTGTAATATCTATAGCAAATAAAATAGATCTTGGTTACTTGGCAATGTTACCTAGCTGGTTCTATCTCTTTTCCTCATTGATCATTTCCTTTTCAAAATAAGCGGCGTAATATCATTGGCCAAAACATGTATCGGTTAGAAAATGTATTCAGGTAATTGTCTTTGGTTAGGATTAATTTTTAGTTTTATTCACAGGTATGTGCATCCAACAACATGTAATTGAAATGATAGGCTTAAGATCTAAGTTATCCTATATGTTTGTCAGACGAAACAGACATATTATTTGTCACATGACAACACGATTCTGACATAAACCGATGGTCAGACTCACTCAATATAAATTAGTTAGCTTGCTGCATTAATCTGTTAAGCCAATGGCTTGCCTAATATGGTTGAATTATTTATGAAAACTAGTACCTAGACCTAGTGGCTGCCTCTAAACCCTGAACTGATTCCTTAATCGAGAACCAAGAAATTTGGTCTAATAGTTGGCATACTTTTGTCTAGCACAATATCCAGTCTTGGTCCTGTCAATAATGCGTGATAGGTACTGCAAAGAAAACGCATTTTACCGTGACTTATAGAGCTTAATGGCGTTCTTTCCTGCTATGAAATCATCTAAACTCTCTGAAAACCAACTCCATGAACTTCCCCAATTCAGTTCTATGAAGAAACTGTTTCTTTCTCCAAGTTGATGTTAGGGAATGACATTAATTTCTACCGTGATTCGTAGAGCTTAATGGTTTTTGATCTGCTATAAAATCATCGGAGCTTTCAGAAAACCGACTCTATTCCCTTTGCTCAATTCAGTTCTATGAAGAAACCCTTTCTTTCTCTCAAAATTCCTCGACTTCACAAACTTCAAAGATTCTAAAACATTATTTACAAGAAATGTAAAAACAATTTTTAGGATTAAAGATTTTGACTTTTTCCCCCCTAAAATTAACTCAAAATGGTTGCACTTATGTTGTCCCCGAGCACGGCTCTGATTCTGAAGATTGCGTAGAATCTAAAATTTAGGACTTTAGAATAATATTTTCCTGCACAGGAAGCAGACAAATTAATGAGGAGTAGTGGAGTGCATCTTACAGAAGAATAAAATGTTGCGCTGCGTGATAGTTGTTTCAGAATTGGGAAGTCAGTAGATAAAAACTTACAGTTGCTTATACAATATTATATGTTGTTAAGGTGACGCATGATGTAGTGTATGAAGATGTAGTTTTTGGGGTAAGGGTTTTTTATTTTTTTGGTCTCACTTTTGGTAAGATACTGAAGAATGATCAATTTGGTTATGCATGCTAAGCATTGATTGACACACTAATCATAAATGTTGTTTGAAGATCAATTTGTACACATTGGTTGATAGCTTCATGTCACTAGATTTTTAGTAGATAGACAATTGTGAAGGACAAAGGTGAAATGAAGTGCTTTTTTTTGTGAAAGGCAAATTAACATGGGACAATTAATCCATGATCATCAAATGATTTGAAACACCTCATTCATGGGCTTATATTACTAGCAAGCCTAGTCCATGCTTTATTTTTTATAAGCAAGCCACCCATTTTCACCCATTTATAAGCCTAGTCCATATAGAAGTATTTGCTTTGAAAAGATGTAGTTGTCTGTGGAAGCACCATCAAGCTTAAACGTGGCAACCTCATAAGAGCATACATAGAGAAATAAATTGGCTTAGCCTACTAGCTCAAAGAGAGATCAATTAGTTATGATTTAGTTATGTTAGATGCTTATCTTAGAATTTGTTGCTTACCTAATTGCTTTACGACGTAGCCGTTTGTTCTATGTTAGCATTTTAAGTTGTTAAGATTGAACGGAAATATTCGATATAAGGCTGGATACTTTTATCAAGCATTGTGGATTAGAGGATTTATGTATAGCTTAATTTTTGAATTATGTTAGTGCTATGAATTGTGATGATTTTCATATTATGAAAACTGAGATTATATGAAGAATTGAGTTATGATAATTGTAATACGAGGAATTACATGGTATATGCTATTTTAGAATGCAAGGTACACTGAGGAGGAATTTAGAAACTTCTGATTTGCTTGGATGACTTATATGATAATTGAGTTATACATGATATGTAGTATATGATGACATAAGATGATTAAAGCTTTTACTTTGAAGCATCGAGTTTTGAGAGTAGTAAGTTGAGATTTGAGCATGCATTGACTGATAATGACGCAATGCCTAGAGCATATCTTTACATAGTAGCGTGATATGATGATTTGAAGAAAAAAAATTGCAAGTATTTATACATCGAAGTTAATCCGAATCTTTTAATATGACAAGCTAGACATCTTAAGCTTTGATATAAGAGTTGCACCATATTAAAATTTGAGTTTTCTGAATTGTGGTAAATTTTCCAATTATACTATTTTTATAGAGAATTTATACAGTCATTGTGATAGCCTTGGAATTATTTTAAAATATGTCCTTGATGAAAAGCTTTTTTAGTAGAAATGATTTTTATACTGCATTCTTCACTCAAAAAGGGTTTAAATCATTTTGGTTCAAATGGACCTACGTCTTATCTGAATGATGATGATTTTTGTAGAAAAAAATGGGTTTACAACTTTTAAAGTTTTGAATTCCAAATGTAATTTATATTTTCAAAATTTCTTTAAAAAAAAAAATTTCTAATCTTTGGTAGAATTACTTGGATACGTTTCTAGAGTTGAATTGGTGGTTTTCATTTTTTATGAATTTTTTTAAAATTTATATGAATTCTCAAAGTTAGATAACTCAGATCTGAAATTTGTTTGACAATATTACAAGTTTGTAAAAACACAGCCAATTTCAAGGACTATTTTATGCCCAAATGATTCAAAATTTTGACTGTCACACTATTATTATGTGAAGGATAGCTTTGCGAAATTTTATGACATTTAGATTTGTGAGTGAATTATAAAAAAAATAGTGAAGATGAAGTATTCAGTATCGATTCTATTATGAATGAGATAGTGATCAAGATTTTAGATGTTGTGAAAGTACTTTTTATGGAACCTAGAATTTATGCTCTTGGTATATTGTTATAAGTGAGTCATTGGAGCTTTAGTCCAACTTATGTAATATATATAGACAAGTATCTTACAAGAGAAATAAGTGAAGTATAGAAGGATTTAAGTGGCTTAATAAGAAAGTATAAGGTTGGCTTCGCTTACATATGAAAGTGGAACTATATCAATGTCATGACCTAACTAAGATTTTGAATCATGTGAGATAGTTTTGAAAAGAAGTGATTTGTATGGTTAAGTTTTGACATTTTCATATTATTTATATGACGAAGACAGCTATAAGGTAGTAAGTTAGATTTCCAAGTGATATTTCAATATATGCATGTATTTATGTTTGACAATGTGCCCAAGGAAGTATAAGCATTTTTATACATTATGGTATGCAAGTGGACTCTTTATCTTCTATAGATTTTGGCATGATTATTTGATTCAACTTATAGTTATGAATGGATTTACAATATGTTCTGCAATAATAGTTATAAATTTTTATATGTTATTAGCGAGAAGTTGAATTACTATTGTTGGATTTGTGATGAACTAAGTATTAAAAGAGTTTGAGACTAATGATATTATGTTAGAAGTCTATTGTGATCGAGTTGCGATGGGGACTCTCTGTAAAAGTTAAGTGATGGAAATGCATATTTGGAGTGTTAATTTTTTTAAATGATTTGCAAGTTAGTTAAGTTTGAAAGACAAAGGAAACTCTGTCAGATTTTTGTCAATGATTTTCATTGATGCACCCACAGTATTTTAAAGAAAAGTTTTGAAATAAGGTATATATATATAGTTATTACAAGTGCTTTATCAAGTTTGTGCAATAGAAGTATAAAGAGTGTGCCTTTAGTAATGACTTATCCTTATTATTGCTTTCCTTCGGAGCACCAGGACCCTAAGGATAGCGATAGTTAGAAGGTGTCATGCCAATTTGGCACTCATTAATTAGTTCTAAGAAGTGAAAATATATACGGGAGAAGTTAAGAAAGAAGTTGTTACATTTATATATAAGTCAAAAGAATTGGAAATTGGTCTTCCTAATCTAGAGACAGATGTTGATTCACATAGAAGGTGAAATATTCTTGCAACAATCAGAGCCTTATTCTTCTTTTGTGAGAAATCAAGGTTTGCAGCTTATTGAAATGATTTTTGGTAGTGAATGAAGAAATAGAACAGTCATGTTACATGATTCCAAAAGCGTACGATTATATATGTATTGTTATATAGTACTACATGAATATGTTCTATCACTTGGACACTTTAGGCCTTTTGCAAATTTCGAGGACGAAATTTTTTTTTTTTTTTTGAGGAGGTAGTATTGAAACACCCCATTCATGGGCTATATTACTAGCAAGCCTATTCCATGTTTTATTTTTATTAGCGAGCCACCCATTTTTAGTCTAGTCCAACCGATTTTTGATAATTAGCCCATCTCCTATAGTCCAACCCATTTCTCCTTCATTCCGTTATTATAAAACACCAAAAAAAAAAAAGAAAGAAGAAAGAAAAATCTAGAGAGAAAAGAGAAGAAGACAAACTTGAGAAGGGGGAGAGAGCCTCAGGGGAAGTGACAAATTTTCACTACAAGAAATTTTAAAATATTTGACAGGTAAGCTTTACTTTATTTGAGGGTTTTTTAAAAGTTAGTCAAATAAGGTGTAGCACAGAAAAGTCAATCCGCTTGTTTCACTTATTTGACTCCTTTTTTATATAACTAAATTACATAATTGCCATTCCATATTAAATGCAGTCCAAAATATCCCATTTCCTCTTTCCCTCTTTCTTTTTCACCGTTCCCTCTTCCATTTTGCCCTAGCCCGCTCTCTTATTCACTAATTGAAATCACTCATCCCCACTCTTGTTGCCTCCATCACTTATTGAATCTTTCACCGATTTGTTTCCTCCATCACCCTCAATCTCTCTCTTAGTCGGTCCCTGACTCCCTTTGTCACTTTTTTCTTCTCTTCTTCTCGCATGATCTGAGCTCATGAGAGTCTCTTATTGTCAGCAATGCCATCTTTGAACCTTATCTCTTTCGCATTTTCTTTATTATTGCTTTTTAACCCTTGTCTGCTTTGCCTTGCCCTCTAGCACTTAATCACAACAGCATACTCCCTGACTAGAAAGGAAAAAAAAAAAACTTCAACTTGGCCATCATATAGAAATCAGAACCAGCAATTTGAAGGGTAGAAAGTGCTTTAAAGATTAGAGATGGGACCTGGGGCTGGAAGCTTCGTGAAGGTTGTACTTAAGAACTTTGATGTTCTTGCTAGGTACAAATATTTTTCTCTCTCTAATGTTGCTAATTTATTTACCAAAATTGTTCTATAATCCCCTTAAAGATGGTTTTACTGAGAGATTTTTGAGTCTAATAACAATGCATTAAGTATTGTAGTAAGATGGAGGAGTTTTCTGAAAAAAAATTGATTTTTTTCTAGGTATATAATTTTTATGCATCCTCTGTCTCAGCTTTACCAAATTGGTTTAGTAAACTAAAGTGACTTAGTAAGCATGATAAAAACAGATTTTTTAGCGTTACTGTCAAGCCATTAAAGTCAGGTGAGCTATAAAGTTTAATATTTTCACCTAAAAGCTTTTTTTTCTTTTTAACTATTGGGTTTTTGTAATGTTTTTTATTTATTAAAGTGATCAATGTTGTGTTTTTTCAGCATGATGTTCTAATTTAATTTATGGGTTTCATTTGTAGGCTGTTGGTTAGCCTCGTTTACCTACTGTAAGTGTGATTCTACTTCTTTAAACTTCTTTTTTGATAGGAGAAATTGTTTGTATTTTGGTTGTAATTTTCTTTCTCTCCATATATTTGATATATTGCACTTAATTTGTGACTTTGTGTAAATGGATAATGATTTACTTAAATTCACAGTAATGATTTAGCTGTTCTAATGATAGTTTTTTTTTTTTTTTTTCTGACCTAGTGATTGATTTAATAGTTCACATGAGTGGTTTAAATGAAGTGGTCTATGGGTCATGGGTATTCATGATACCATTTGTGGGAAATTAGTTGTTCCTTTAACAAGTTCTACTATTTTTTTCCTTTGCAAAATGTAGTAAAATTTTGATCTTTTATAACTTCTTTAATACTGCTTGGTATCTTTTGTTTACAAGTGTGAGAATTTGGTTTTTTAGATCCATGAGAAGATTATAAAATAATTGAGCTTGAGTCACAGATTCGGGTGGAAGGTTTCTTGAATTGTAGAATGTTTCTTCTTTCTTATTCAAATGGTTAGGATGAGCTTTTGATTTGAATTGATGTTCAACATATCCAATATTGATGAACTAGTAAACATATAAATTTATTTCTCTGTTTTAGTTTTTTATTCATCCTGAAAAGTAATGTTTTGTTCTTTTTTTTCATTGATGAGAAAGATCCCATCTGTTTACTTTTATATTGCACGTAAATTTTGATTTTGTTATGTTTTACTTAAATATCCCATCTGTTTTACTTTTTTTTGTCTTATCTATTTTACTTAATTTAAGTTCTATTAAGTAGGTTGTATTATCTCACCTTATAAAACTCATTTACACCACTTTGGAAATTCAAAGATTTTTTTGATAGTGCAAACAGTTTATGTTATGCAGGATGCAACTCAATAATGATCTCGTTGTTGCATTGCCTCACATATTCCAAGTAGCTCTTGGGTTAGATACATAATTTATACTTTTAACATCTGATGGATTATGGGACTACATTAATAGGTTTGTTGTTCAACCTTCAATCTGGTGCAATGTATATTTCAGAAGTGCCTACAGAGTAGAAGGCAGTTACTTTTGTTGGGTTGAGAGACAACACTAATGTGTTTACTATTTTAATTTTTAGCTCAGAAGTAGTATTGCTTTAGTCAAGAATCAACTTCGACAACATGAAGATGTACAGGTAAGCAATTTTACTTTTTGTTGATATTTAGTTCCATGCCAGTCATGCACTAAGTAACCAGTTTTAGTTCTACATTAAGTTTCCTCTTGTTCTAATTTTAGGTAGCTTGTGAAGTCCTTGAACAAGCAGCTTTGGCAATGAATGTTTGCTGCCTGTCTTTCCTCAGTATTTTTTGAAATTTGGCCTCAAAATATATCATTCGATGTAGGGGAGTCTACCATGTTAACTGTTAAGCATAGCTGGGTTGATTTCTTATCCATTATGAGATTTGAGATTTGCAGATGTATGCGGCATTGATAGATTTTTGGTGAAGTTGTAGCTCTATCTCAGTGGCTGGCTTTGCTTTTTTGAGTTTAGATGGGTTAGATTGTTCGCTGGCGGAGGTTATATTTAGATTGATGAGCTGAAATTAATTCAGATTGTTTGTCTCTTGTATCACTTGGCAGAATATCTGTGTCTAATTGTTTAAGTACCTGGTTGTTTTTATTGGAAATGTTTTAAATATTCTAAAGCTGTGAATGCTGTGTGTAGAATTGGGTTGAGTTTACAATGCTAGTCAACTAACTTTATTTCACTCTATTGAGTCAAGTACTGAAAGTAAAAATATATTTGAGCAGGTAGACCTTAGCAAACCAGAAACTATTCTTGCAACATTCAGTTGTAGTCTGTGATAGTTTCAACAATTGGAGATGAAATTCCCATTTTACTTGTCTCAAACATTATCTGAATAAAAACTTGATAAAGAGTTTATTACATAAGGGCTGATAATGAATCTTGCATGAAACAAATCAGTTACTTGGTCACTTGCAATTTTTCATAGTCAATGACTCCCTGTTTTGAATTTTAATTTATAAATCGTCATTTTCTTCATATGACAGGTGAAATCGTAACTTCCTGTACTTCTATGCATTTTTCTTTTATTCCTTTTTTAGTGGGAAAGTTTCATGATTAACATGATGTGAATGCCTCCAAGTTTTACGTGTAGTGATGAGAGGATGACAGTTAATCTTTATTGCACTTTGGAGTGGTTTCAGAGCTATGTTATTAATTGTTTCTCTGTTTGGCGTGGAGTGGGCTGTATGTTGGTTGTTTTTTATGTTCAGGGGTTGGGAAAAATGTATTGTTGTTAGCTGTGAGGCGTTAGATCTGGAGGATTTAAATTTAAGAACTCTATAGAAGAATCTTGATGTTGTAGTTGTTCTGTTCCATTACAAACTCCTAACTTAATCTTTCTACTCCTAGGTTACTAAGAAAGAAGCAATAAAACCTTTTGGACCTCTACCATTTATTCACCAATCGTCACTGTCTCCTTCGCTGAATCATTATGGGAAAACAATAAAGTGCATATCAGAAGTTCTTTTTTTTTCAAATATTTTACATTACATGATTCAAAATGAAAATCATTGTAGAACAAATTGGAGGGGCTGCTACAGAATTACAAAATGAAATTCCATCAAGTTCAAAGCCACTGAAAGCGAAAACAACAAAAGCTGAAAGACGTGCTTTGCATGACTCTCAACGAGCTACAAAGGCGGCAGCAAAAGGTTCAAAAAGTGATGTTTCCCCTATTCGTTCTCTCTATCTCTTTCTCTCGTCTAATTTGAAGTGATAAATGATATATTATATCATATGACTATTTGTTTGACTTGTTTTTTTTTTCGCTTAAGATTTTTTGCTTCACATACTTAGAAATTTATTGCTAGCTACCACTTATATCTGCGTTGCTAGCTTGTTATTTGGATAACCTGAACGCCCATCTCTGATTTCTTCAATGATTGGTCCTGCTGCACTTGATTGACAATTCCTCTTTTGTTCCCCTCTGTGAAAAACAATGAATAAGATATTGTTTCTTTTCCCCCAGGGGCTAAAGCAAATAACTTCAATATGCAAATCCATTAATATCGACTTTCTTTTCTGAGCCCAAATAATGCTCAAATATAGGCAGACAGTTGGTCCTTAATAACACTTTTCTCCTCATACTAAGGCAGAGTAATTTGAAGCATTTCATGTTTTTGGCTGGCCTATATCATTCCTGCATAGAAGTGTTTATTTATATCTCTTTATTTTTATTTTAGTGGCTCAAACTCATTATTATAATCATATTTTACTTTTTTTCTCATTTGTAGATTTTTTTGTAGCTGAGGAAATAAATCTGGTGATGCATCTGGGGGAGCAGTCCCTGCTAAACCTGCGAAACAGCCTCCACAAAAGAAAGATGATCCTCCACCCGCTCCTTCAGCTGCAGGTTCTAAGAGGAAAGGGATCGACTGTCCACCAGAGAAAGAGAGGAAGAAAGATGTCCCTTCTCCACGCATGTAGTTTGATGATAAGAGTTGAGTGGAGAAGGCCAAAAGGCGTTTAGTGGTCAATCGAGCTGAAGCTAGAAACAGAGTTGAATTGTTTCGGCATTTGCCACAATATGAACATGGAACACAGCTTCTTGAACTTGAGTCAAAATTTTTCCAACTTGATCCAATGCATCCTGCTGTTTACAAGGTACTTTGTTTAGACGGAAGCATGTTTATTTAGCTTCTGATTATAGGACAAGCTTTTTCACCTAAGCTGTTACTTGCATGGCCTGTGTCTATATAGATTCGTTGTACAGGTGGATATATCATCATTATCTCATCTCTCTCTTTACGGAGGTCCAAATTATATTTAGTTTAATTATAAATGTTGTCCATTATATCTGTGTCATCTATGCTCTAAACAATCATACGAAGTGTAAAAATATGCTTGTGAACTTTCTTCAAGTGTTCACTCCAAGTTTAATACTTTGTGGCTAAGTGGTAGCTGATTGTTTTCTTCACTTGGGTGTTGAAGAAGTGTCTTTGAGGCATCCCTAGTCCAAATGTGGCCTGTTTGTTCACTCTTCTTTGGAACTTAGGTAATAAATAGGATGTACCTTTTCTGGGAAAAATTTTGCATTTTATCTGCATCAATATAAGAAAATTGGTCACTCCTTTTCAGTCGCTGTTAAACCTTCATTATGCAAATTTTTTGTTTTTGTTTCAAATTTCCATGTTATGAATGTTGTTCTCAATGTGGCTATGATAACTTGAAATGGAAATGTTCGTAATTGTAGTAACATTAGAAATTTGTACTGATTAGAATGATATTTCCTTCTGTTTAGCACAACGTCTTCCTGTAATGTGTGCCAGTTTGTGGCAAAGGTTGTTTTGATTTAATCACTGTTAGATTTTGTTTAGGGTCAATTCCTCATGCTAATATATGATAGATAGAAGCATCAAAATGAAGATTTATTGGGTTTTTAATCGTATTTAGAACTAGATATTGGTGATAAATTACTTTAGACTATTAATTAATTTCCTTCTTTGGGAAAGAAACCTTAGTTTCGGGTCACGCTATCAACTTTAGAAACGCACTGCATCTGGTTTGTTGATTGACGTGTCTATGAAATTGTCAGGTTGGAATGCAGTATTTGGCAGGAGATATAACTGGGGGTAATGCTCGTTGTATCGCAATGCTTCATGCTTTTTAGGAAGCCATTAAAGACTATTCCACACCTCTTGAAAAAACTCTCATTAGAGATTTGGCAGCAAAAATCAGTAGTTATGTGTCATTTCTAAATGAATGCAGGCCACTTTCTATGAGCATGGGAAATGCAATTAGGTTCTTAAAAAGTCGTATTGCCAAGTTACCTCTAACTCCTTCTGAATTAGAAGCAAAAGCTGCCCTTTGCAAAGATATTGATCATTTCATTAATGAGAAGATAATACTTCCTAATAAAGTGATAGTTAGGCATCCTGCTACAAAAATCAGGACTGGGAATATGCTCTGTTGTGGTGAGTTATGCTTTGGTATCTTGGTTACTTCATGTACTTTTTATCTCTTCATATGTGTGTGTATATAAATGTGTATTTTAAGCAACTTGAAGTTCCAAAACATTAATTAAATTAGATTTTATGAATATAAAATTGGTGCTATGCTTTCCATAGTTGAAGAGCTGCATTTGCTTGGCCAGTATCTTCAATAAATTAATTGATTTTTTAGGGTTGCAGATGGCTTGTATTTTCACTAACATGATAGAAAATATTCACTGACCCTATTGTAACTTATAGAACAAAGAAAAGTCAATAGCGTTGAAAACAATGGAGGATGGCCAGGTGCTTTTGTACTCGGTAAATTTCTTGTCTTTCACCTATTTTGGTATTCCAGTGAGAAATTGTATAATTTTTAATCTTTCCTTTTCTTTTATCTTTCCGCCCTCTTTCAAGAATAAAAACACAAATATATTCAAATTATAGTTCCTCAATCTTGCTTTTTTTACTCCAAAAAGTTTTTATAATGAACACTTGATTATGAAATTAAACAGAATTTTGTGAATGCTGGAGTACCCAAAATTCCATACGCATGGCTAGTTTTCAACGAAAAGGTTAAAGTGAATTCAGTTTTCCTTTGGGATTCAACTGGTGTATCAAATTCAATACTTCTCCTATTTGGAGGGAGCATTTCCAGGAGTGGACTGGTAAGTTCCACTGTTTCTTTTAGGTTATTTCTTGTAGTAATAGAGGGAACTGATTATTGTTTTCTAGTCTCCCTATGCCAAACGATTTTTGCTAAAACTATTAGCTGCTTTTTACAGGATGGACACTTGAAAATGTTGGGAGGATACTTGGAATTTTTCGTGAAACCTGAATTAGCTGATATCTATTTGAGCTTAAAGCGTGAGATTGAGGAATTAATTCAGAAGAAAGTAAGTATTGACTAAATTTCAAGAGGTAGTATTTCCTTTGTTATGATTTGTTAGGTTGAATTTCTTTATGTAGAAAACTTGCATTTAAATTGTTGCATACTCTGTCTGATGTTTTTGTTATTTTGATGCTATAAATATATGAGCAGCTTTTGGATCCTGAGTTAGATATGCAATTACACAAGGAACTATTATTGGCAGTCAGATTACTAGTGTCAAAGGACCAATGTGAAGGCAGATTTGTCTCTGGCCGTCGAGTGGTAGCACCTTTGTCTAGATACCGTTGCTGCAGAACTCCTTAACTTGTCAGCTTACTATTCACACTCAACAACTTGAATCCTCCCATCATCTCCCACTCTTGTTTCCTTTCCTCACACTTGTTGTTACTCTTCTCTACACTACACATTGTAACACACCACTAATGACCATTAAATTCCCTCCAAGTTGGGGACGAGATTGTTGAAAGGTTGGCCTTCCTATTTCAGCCACCATTCTGATTTGGTTTTAGTTGCTGAATTGCCTTTTGTTCCTACCAAAGTTGTTCTTCCGCCCAAGAGTAATTTTTTTTTTTGTTGTTGTTGTCATTTGATTATGATCTTTATGATATTTTTTTGAAAACGTTTCAATCTATTTTAAAGGAAAATTTTGTTGCTTTGTTCTACTTTCTCAATCCATCTCCATGGAAAGGCAAATCCTGTGAAAAAAGCCTTACCAGAATTGGTGTTTTTTCATTTTCTTGATTGATTTAATTGTGAATGTTCTGAATGTTCTTTTTTGGTTCATGGGCTAACTAACTTTATCTTTGTCAATTAATATGAGGTTTCCCTTTTAATGAAAAGTTGGGAATCCTAGAAGTAAGCAGTATATTCTAAATCCATTAACTGTTGTTTTTCAGGGGTCTACAAGAACAATGGCTATCTTATGGTTTCTTACAATAAAGGACTCAATCAAATGCGAGCAGTAGTGAGTTGATATTAAGTTTTACTTCCGTCTGCACATCAGCTCTCTTATCTTATAATTTTTGTTTCTTACATTTTTGTTTCTTATAACTCTTATTTAATATGAATTAACCAAGACGAACAAATGTATTATCTTCTTATTTAATATGAATTAACCAAGATGATAGAGAAAGTGTTACTAATCACTTGCATGCTTTTGTTAGTTTATTGTTTTCAAGTGTCACATTCCATATTAAGTCTCATAGTATTTTTTTTTAATTCTATTTGTATTTTGTTTAGGTTTTTGTTTTATATATACGTGACCTTAAATATAAATTTATATTATTATTTTAAAAGTTAATAAAATTACTATATTTTCACAAAAGAATATATAATATAAATGATACATCTATTATCATAATTTTATTAAAAAATATATATTTTATATATATAATAATTCATATTTGACGGTTAAAAACATTCAAATATGATAATAACGATAAATATTATTCTGAAGAACTTGACAATAATAAACAGTCAAATATAAGCAAAAAAAATCTTTCATACTTAACAAAATACACACCGTCAAGTATAAAAAAATACTATTTTATAATAATATTTGTCTGTAAAAAAGGAGTCAAATATTATTCTACCACCACAGACTTGACGGTTAAATGCAATCAAATATGAGGGAATTCGACCAGTACTGTTCATTATATTTGACCATTATAGTTAAATATTAGAATAGTATTTTCAAAATTTCGACCGTTAAATTTGTCATATTTGACGGTTTATGTCAAATATTACTTCCAAAAACCGTCAAATAATGCTAGAAAATCAATTCAAATTGTATATAAACTTGACTATTTATTAAGAGTCAAATGTATTATAGTATATATTTGACTGTTTAACCAACTCTCAACTATTATCATATTTGACGTGACATATATGACACGCAATAACCGTCAAATATGATCATATTTGACGGTTAAAAATAGTCAAATATTTGTGTTTTTCTTGTAGTTTGGAGGATTTTTTAGGGCCTTCTCAAGGTAATTCCTTCATCTTCAACTTAAATTAGATTCAATATTTTGATTCCTACCTATAGATACGAATTTTAGAGGAGTTATTTAACATTTGAAAAATTTTTAGAGAGAGGAGGAAGAACAATGATGAAATTGGTAGTATTACTCAAGTTATTTCACATTCTTGTTGATTTTTATGGAATTTGTTTGAAGGAATGTTAAGTTTTGATGATGATGATGGACATCTAGGGTTCTGTGAACAGTAGAATTTCTGAAAATTCTTTCAATTTGTTGGCTTTGAATCTGATTCTCAAATTTATATATGTTAAAATAGACATCCAAAGGATTTGTTTAAAGTTGGATTCACTGAAAAATGTTGAGTATGCAATTTTATATGAATTTTCGAAGTTTACTGTTCACTACTGGAAATTCAGTTTTTCTATAGAAAATCAGTTTTGGGTAAATTACTTGAGGTATCTAGAGGTCTTAAAAAATTATGAAATTTGGGATACGAGTTTTTATATGTCTAGTTTAAATCTGGAAAGTTTTGTTATTTTAGGAATTATTACAGATTATCGTGTATTTTGGAAAAGGGAGAGATCAGTTCTGGAAACAAATTTACAGAATTTTTGTATCTAGAAAGATGAAGATTTTGAGGTATCTAATGAACTTAGAATGCTATGAAATTTTACATAGTATCAGATATGTATGTGTAGAAGGTCTGTATAAAATCTTAGACCATTTTGATGAGTCAATTATTTATTAAAAATCAGAGAACAAGACTTGCTATGTTTAAGAAGTTTTGAAATAGAGTCAATTAGAATTGATTGGTTTAAGATATGAAGTTGGATATTGGGAATTTTTAAGTATTCAAATTGATTATGAGTTGAATATGATGTGATGAGCTCTTTTATGATGTCAGGACAAGGAAGAATTTAATTCTTTGTTGAAGGATGTGGCCAGCTAGGTGGGACATTGACTTTGGAATAAACTACGAGTTAACCGAATTTATACAACCAAATTTGTGAGTTGGAAAGTATTTTATTCTATGGGCTTCAATGATTTTTTTTCTAAATGCTATTTTTGTGGATGTTAGAAAATTTTATAGAGATTACAAGATTTATTTTCTAGATAATCTCCTATCAATATAAAAATGATAAGAGTTGCTGCCCACGTTGTTGGGTCAGTAAGCTATGTTGTCGAAGCCATGATGCCACTCTTGTATATGATGGTCGAGAAACGTAGGGGTAGATTACTTGGTTTTGAATCAAGAAATATATTTAGTTCTTACTTAGTGATGATTATTTTAGCATTTTATAGAATTACCGAGAATTTTAGCAAATTTAGAAGAATTCAAGCTATTTTCTATAGTATTTCTTGAGAGCAGATAGACCAATTTGTTATACTTGCTTTCAATTATTAAGATGTTTTAAAGCTAGTTTTAAAAATGGTTGTAGACGTGAATTTTACTTTCAAAATTAGTTTGAGCAAAAATATAACATTTAGAAAGGAAAAATTCGGACTTTATATTTAAAGTGCATTTTAGTTTTTTTGAATGTTATATTTTGTAAATTTAGAGAAAGTGTGAAAGCATGGATATTTAAAGTTTTCATAGCCATTTAAGTTGAGGATTTCTTAAAGTATTTAGAAATGTCCTTTTAAATGTTTGTCATGGATTAATTCAAATAATACAGATATTTCCAGTTTCAGCTTACATAAAATATTTAGATTTTGATAAATTTGCTTGAAAAGAGAAAGTTTAGCATATGAAGCAGTTTTTAAATGAAATTAGTTTTTAATAAAAATAAGAAAGTGCAGTTATATTATACTAAGCTAGTACCCAGATACTTAAACAGTTATTCAGATCACTTAGACAATGATATAGATAGAGGCCTTTGGGGCCCGTTCAAACACATATAAAGGCTTTGGGCTGTGTGATCTGGGCGCTTTAGCCCTTTGTGGGCAGCTCTGCGCATGTGTATGACTTGTATAGCAGCCCTGTGTGATGTTAGATCTCGTCAAGTACAGATAGCTTTGCCTGCGTGATGTAGATCTCACCAGGTATGAGGAGATTCAGATAGCTCTGCCTGTGCGATGTTAGATCTCGTCAGGTAGGATCAAATAACTTTAGGGGTACTTGTTTAGTATATCAGTACGAGTTTTAAATATTTATATGAATTGAGAAAAGAAAAGTTCAGAAAAGGAAGATGCTTGCAAATTTGTATAAAATTTATCTAAAATTTTTAGAAAGAATTTTACTATGATAGTTTATGGGCTCTTAGCAGCTTCATTATTTTATAGTTTTATGAAAACTAAAGCATTAATTTTTCTCATGAGTTATATAAGTGTTTTTAAAAGAAGATTTGTACGGAAAGTTATGCATTTTGTTTTAAATACCAGCTGAATAAATGTTTTAGCATGATCATCAAGAGCATCTTTATTATATGATTGAATATGATTATTTTATTGTTTTAAGTATGGATAGTAAGAAGAAGTATTTTGATGAATTAAGTCATTCAATAGTTATTTATTTTTAAGTTTTATGACATTTTCGATGATATGAAAGTTATGGGTTATAAAGAAATTTGTTTTAATAAAGCAAAGATTTATTTTATAATAATATAATTTTTAAGATTAATTTACAAATATAAATTTTTAAGATTTATTTACAAATATATCCCTATCCCCACTCACTGTATTTTATACTCACATCTTTGTTTTATATTTCTTTCTTTTTAAAAATTTTTTTCTAGGTGAAAGCAAAACGTGATCTATTTAGAAAGTCTGGAGGCCTAGCCACGTGATGGTGCAAGGATGTGTTAAGGTTGTAATAGTTATATTGTTGGAAAAATTATATTTGCGGTTGTAATGAGATTTATTTCAAGTTTGTTTCATGAAAAAGACAAAAATTATGAAACAGTCGTTAGTATACGGTTTTATGCACGACTTGCCCGTGTAGCCAGGGATGGGTCGTGTCATGATTGGTTTTGATGTTCTTGTCTTTAACTACTAATCAAGACCTTAACCCGAGTGACCCAGGCTTCGAGCTAACCTCTAACGTCCCCCACACCAAGGTGGACAAGACTGAATGCCAGGTCTCAAGATGCTCTGGGTCTTGTGTTGGGCCGAAGATGCTTGAGATTAAGTGTCGAGGCCTGGGACACACAAGGCCAAGTCCCAATTCCTATCCTAGGCCTCAAGTTGTCTGTAATTGAATAATCAATAAAATAATTAATTAATTAATGTTGAAATCGAAATGATACCATAAAATTCAATTTTAACCTCATCTATATACATTAAACAGGTTAATAACATGCAAGTGAATGATCGAGTTATGTTTTGTATTATCAATTACAATGTAAAATTTATAATAAAAATCTTGTATTTTAATATTCAATACGATATAGCAATTTAGTGGTGAGTTGTTCTACTCAACCTTTATTTTTTAAATCTTCATTTCCTACTTTTAAATTCATCCCTTGAAAAATTTTTAAATTCCTATTTTTTTCTCCTTGAATCCCACCTAATTACCAAATTACTCTTTTATTATGTAAATTAATTTTCCATCCCGTCTCAATTTTCAAAACCATCAACAAATTAAAGGCTTGCTTCACATTCACACAAGTGTCTTTAAAAACTTCATAGAATTTTCATATAAGGTTTTGTTTTGTTTTGTTTTGTTTTTTTTTTTTTTTTGTTGTTTAGAAATATGGAATGGTTCAAATCCCATATCCCTATGAAGTCTTTCAATAAATTTTTTTCTAGGTTGTATTTTTTTTTCAATAAAAACGATTTGCAACTCTCTTGAATATATTATTGTTTGGCTTACAAGACTCGAGAATTATTATTCTTCCATCTTTCAATGAGAGATTATTTTTCAAACCATTGTCTCTTAAAATGACTTCTTTGATTATGAAACTTGATAAAAGTTAGGAGATAGAAAATAGAAAAAGATATTCATTAAGATGATAGACAATGAATTATTATTTCAAGTTGTAATATATTATATATCTAAATATATGTTGAAAACTAACATTGAAAAGATCAAATATAAGCTTTTCAAATGCAAGCAACTAAAAATTAGGATTTATAAATATAATAAATAATACGAGGTTAAATTTTATTTGTCCTATGTAATAGTTTCATTTTAAGGTAAAAGAATAAAAAGTTGGATGAACCAGAATGTAGAGCTGAAAAAAACGACTCCTAATAGTAGCCGTTGTGGCTTGCATACGCATATACATGGGGGTCGAGATGGGGATTCCTCAAGGACCTCATATCTTAGTCAACGGTAGTTTAAATACTTTCCAATCAGGGGTGTTCCTGTAAATTTGGAATCTTAAGGGAAATTATTCCATGAAACGTCAGGGAATTCCATTTTTTATTTACTCATCGACGACCGAGTCAATTACTAGCATAGAATAAAATAAAGGGAAAATTGAAAAAGTGGACACAATTAGGGGTCCTTGATGAAATTTGGACACATCCTGAAAACTTTTCATGCCATAGACACTTTCTTGACAAAAAAGGCTCAATTACCCTTATATATTCAATATTTTCCCAAAACATTATTTCCCTCTTCACTAAAAATTACCGAAACCCCTTGACACCGCTCGAAACGCAAACCGACATGAGCATCGGCTGAGGATAGAAGCAAGACGACGCAGACAGAAACACCCATATATCGACACTAAGGTACATTTATTTATCAATTTTTTTCGTAGTTTTCGTGAATTATTTGGTTGTTTTCTGTTTCGTTAGATTGGATTTAGTTTTTAGGGAATCTTAATTAGGGATTTGAGTTTTCGTCGGATTTGTGAACTTATTATGTGTTTTTAGGGATAAATCTAGTGTTATTATGTGATTTTTGTGGTTTGATTTGTATGAAAACTGTGAAAACCGACTGGTTTCGTCGTGAGGTGGATGATGGCGAGTGTTAGATTTTTCTCGACACCACTCGACACTCGACACTCGACACTGACGTGTCGAGTCGTGTCGGATTCACAACCGACACTCGATATCAGTCTATTTTCAAAGACATCGAGTGTCAAATTTATAATCTGACACTTGAGACTACCTTTCATCTGACATGTCGAGTGTCAGATACGTGAAAATCGACATATCGATGTCTCGAACCATGTATCCGACACTCGACATGTCGGATGAAAGGTAGTGCCGAGTGTCAGATTATGAATCCGACACTCGAATAATCCGACATCCGACAAAGTCGTATAGTCGGTTGGAGGAATTTGACAAGAGTTTTGTCAGTTTATGTTATCGAGATCTATCGAGCGCGTCGAGTTTTGTCAAGCGTCTTGGCAGGTTGCTTATTTGAGCTTTGTTTTTTTTACCTTTTTACATCATATTTAACTATAACGGGCTTGTATTTGTAGGTTGAAGCAAATGGCAAGTGAATTTGGACTGTCCTTCACCCTGAAGACACCATATGATGAGCACTACCATGCCGTGATCACAAACTTGGCAAGTTTGGACTGTATTGAATGGATTCGCGCGAACTTGAGTTTGAGGCAAAAAGACATGTTTCGTGATACATGTTTTGGGTTTATCCTAGACATCCGGGAGCTGTCCTTTCCATCTTAGTTGGTGCACAATGTGCTTCTGTGGGAGGTTAACACTATGGGGTACGATGAAGAGATGTGGTTCCTTATTGAAGGTAAAAATATAGTTTTGAACTTCAATGTAGTTAAAAAAATCTTATTTTTGAGCATCTGGTATTTGTAGTTATTTTCTTGCTACCATTATTGTCTTCTTATGTTTTTTTTCCTTTTTTGCAAGAAGACTGATTCGTTTTTCTGCCCATGAGTTTTGTTTGGTTACCGGATTGAGATTTGCTTCCATGGTGCCGCCAATACCGACTGTGTTGAATCCGTGCCCTTTGTTGGATATGTACTTCGAGGGAGAGGACATGAAGCTCAAGGATTTCTATGGGAGACTTCAG
The DNA here is from genome assembly GCA_013180625.2 of Boswellia sacra. NCBI lineage: Eukaryota > Viridiplantae > Streptophyta > Magnoliopsida > Sapindales > Burseraceae > Boswellia > Boswellia sacra. Next base: position 88,678 of record SNVD02002389.1, on the reverse strand, counting down.
GATTTGAATGTGTCTCGTATGCCGGACGAGGATGTTGTGAAGCTGGCATTATACTACGTGCTGGAGCATTTTTTCAAGGCACGGGATCGACACCGACTTGTCTCCTGTGTGTGGTTTAATTTTGTCAACACACTAGATAATTTTAATAATTATCCATGGGGTTCAGTGTCTTTTAATAAGACACTTAAAGGAATGAAAAATGCTTTGGACGGGTGGTTAGCAAAGTATAAGAAGTGAGCCCAAGCGAAGAGAAACAGGTAGAGAGATATAACTTAGAAGGGTGCCCCTACGCTGTTCAGGTACATATTGCAAAACATGTGTGTTGACGTGTTTAGTAATTTCTTTAGCGTACAAATTTAAATATATAGTGTCACTAAATAACACTTACGTTATAAGGGTTTGGTTATACGAGGCCGTGCCATACATTGGCGCGACTTTTGGGCGAGTGGGCAAGGACTTTGAGGGGAGGATACCGCGCTTGTTGAACTGGGAGACAAAGAAGACCCCGTCTGAGTACATCGTCAAACATGATGTCCTACGGGTTAGGAGGCTGGTATGTACGGTTCTGCTGTCGTATGACCTTTTGTTGTTTTTGGTCACACCAAATCATTGTTTAATCTGATTGATTATTTGTTTACGCAGACTCGTCCACTCATCATTTTGGAGCCATCTGAGGCGGAGCAGAGGACACATTGGTATGTTAGGCTCGTTGAAGTAGTTGGCATCCAGAAAGGTGCACATGTGGCCTGGGCGACATCTGTGGATGCTCCATCATTGCCCATTGAGAGGATTGAGCCACTTCCGACAGAGGATCCATCTACTCCACCTCCTGTTGGTCAGAATTTCCCTATCAGACCTGATGTGGGGGCCAGCCAGACACACATCTAGTCCTACAGGTGATGTCCATATGCGGTCTCCGTCGCCTTCTTCCCCTGTTTGTCCTACACATCCAGCGGATGAGAGTCCTGCGTCGGAGATGTTTGACAGCTATGGACCTGCAGGCGATTCGATTCCGCCGTCGGGTTGTGCGACCACCTACCGTGACATTTCCCCTCTTGTACACGATGTCCCTCTAAGCTCAAAGGTATGTAATGAGAATTTACATTCGTATTCCTATCCGTTTACATTTGCTGCTCCGTTGGTTTATGAAGGTGATCATTAATAATGACATACAGGCACAGCCGGTCCATGATGAGTTCCAAAGCATAGTTCTGCATGAGCTTGCATTGTTACGGGTAGAGAACAAGCAAATGCAGAAGGAGATAGTTCTTCTACGTAAGGCTGTTTTGCTACTGGGTGGTCACTTTGGATACGCTGACATAGTACGTTGCAAAAGTTACAAATTAGGTTTTGTGATTTCCACGCTCAACCTGACGTTGAGGTTTGCTTTAATACAGGATTCGAATGGAGGTTCGGGTGATGACGGTGAAGGCCAGCAGCTAACTAAATCGGAACCTGTGGACACGAGTGTTCGTGTCACCGATGCTCCTCCCACGGGCTTTGTTTCGCGCCGAGGTCATCGGATACTTCCAACAAAGCATAAGCGAAGCCTTTTTGTCAGTCCAGCGGGTTGAAAGAGGGCGAGGGTTGAGCCACAGGAGAAAGCCCCAGACGATCAGCATGTACAGCCAGAGGCCCTGGTTGTTCAGCCAGCTGAGAGACTAGATCAGTAACTCCCCGATCCACTATTTGACCCACGTGCCTCCCTTGCAACTGATGATGTCATTGCCTTTGATGTATGGCTGGAGGACATCGAGGGTGATATTGATTTGGGCGTATGCACTGCTGATCATGCGTTCTTCAAGACGCTGCTGAGGCCGTCAGACCACCTTGCATCTAAGGTAGTTTAAGTCCTTCTTGTCTCCTCTAATATTGCAATATTGGATTTCGAATTATTATTGATAACTATTACTGTATTTAGCACATGGATAGCTACTTGTGGATGCTACGCTGTAGAGCTCGCGCTATGGCCGCACCTCGTGTCCAGAGGTCTGCTTTCCTGGATGCCACATTCTGGGTACGTATCCCTGTTAACATCTGGATTTGTAGTTAATTTCTGATTCCTTCAATGCCCTAACCGAACTCGTGAAATTGGAGTTGAAAGTGAAGTCATTGTGGGAACAATACTCAGACAGACTGGACGACATTAACTGGGTTAACGAGGCCGATATGGTCGAGTTTGTCCTAGGAGATATACCCCTCGTTGGAAGACCATGGGTTGATGTGGGAAGGGTGAGTACATTTATATTCAAAGGGTTAGTATGTGTCCTTTTATTTGAAATGTTGTGATCGATTTCCATGGAATCAATTTCCTTTTCAGCTCTATGTCCTTGTTAACATCGACGATGATCATTGGGTGGCAGCCAAGGTGAATTTCAATCGCCAACACGTTGTCATATATGACTCATGTGTTGGGCATAGTTCCACAGACACTGTTAGAGAGAGTTCGGTGCCTTGCTGAGCTGATACCCCGTATGGTGTCAATGGATGTTTACGGTCGTTCTGACTACCCCGCAACCCCATACAACATTATGCGCATCGAGGATGAGACCGAGGTGCCATAGTAAGAGGCTGGGGGAGGAGCATGCGGTGTGTACTATTTAAAGTACATTGAGTTTTTAGCGGGGGGTGTTCCACTGACAGCTATTAAGGCGTTCATAGGCGAATGCTGGTGGGAGAGAATGGCATTACAACTTTGGGTTAATCGCCATCATCCACAGGCAGAGGAGGCCGCCACAACCGTCACAGCCCCTATAGAGGTTGGGGCCTTCACAACGATTGCAGATGTTGTGCCTACCGATTTACGGACGTGACAGGGACTGCTGATGTTGTGTCAGCAGACCTTTCGACCACCATTGCGCATGTCGATGTTGATTCAACGGAGGTTGAGCAGCATCCCAGCACGACTGCATCATGATTTCCTGTCATGTATATATTATGTATAGTTACATATTTTTATGGGTAGATAGTTTGTGGATATGTATATATTATTGTATAGTGACATTTTTTGTATAGTCGTACATGTTTTCCATGTATAGTTATACAAAAACTTGTAAATACATTAACGAAACAGCACATAAATTCGTGTTTAATACATTAATGTTACATATATTGACGAAGCATATAAATGAATGTTTCATACATGAATGTTTTATAGAATGACAAAATTAAATATACGAAAGTTATTAATTTCAACAAGCCACAAATTAGAATAAAATAAATATACTATGCCGCTTTAACCAAACAAATAATATTACATAGACAAAATAACTCATTGCCTGCATTTGGTTTGGTAGGCATCATCCCCTGTCATGAAGTGGAACTAGGTTTCAGCAAGTTTAACGATTGTGCCTCGAACTTCCAAATCACCCGTAAGTTCGAGACAAGCTAGACTCACCGATGGAAGGGATTTGATTCCTTCGAGGATGACCGGTTGGTCTCCTCATGACTGGCGGTAGAACCACTATGCTGCGAACCTCCTCAAGAACCACCCAATCCTCACTAACTCCAACAGGAATAACTGGCAGAGCATATGCTATAATTATGTTTCAGTCGTATACCAATGGGCACAATAATCATGGCATGCCAATAGATTCATACGTTTGCGAACAGCTAATACATGTGCACATGGAAGCTGGTCAAGATCAAACACCTGACACATGCATATATGAGCGTGCATGTCAACAACGCTAACATGGTCGTTGCCTCTAACCTCATATATAGTAAGAGAGATACCACTAACCCTCATACATTCTCCCTCCTTTAAACGCTCCTCCATCAACTTGTTAGCCTACGACGAGAGATGTGTTACCAAATAATTGTCGACGCTCATAGAACTATTGCCGTAAGTTGGCCTGGTAATAATCTGCTAACAATGTCATCGAGAGGAATCAATGGTGTCGCAAGCAGCTATTCATCGACTCAGCTATATTTGTTGTCATGATGTTATACCGTTGACCATGAAACTATGAATATGCCCATTTCTCAACTCTAATCTCTCGAAGATAAGCTGCTGCTGCTAGCATATAAGATTCAATTTGCCACATATGATAGTTGAAATTAGCACAGTGATATGTCCTTGCAGCTCGGCGTTATATATCCAACAAAGTCTTGTCCTTGAAAGTTTCCTTCAAGTTACCCTTCAGATGATGAGTGCACAATCATGCAGTGCATGAGAGAAAATTGCTATAGTAGCACGTTCAATGCTCCGATGACGGTCAGAAATGAAAACAAGATCTCAGACATTTTGTACAACATGATCATGCAATTGTCTCATGAACCAGGTCCAGGAGTCATCATTTTCAGAATGCCCAATTCCAAATGCCAAGGGGTATATTTTCTTATTTCCATCCATACAAGAAGCCAAAAACATTGTACCTCTATATTTCCCTTTCAAAAAAGAACCATCAACTGCCATAACTGGCCTAATTGATTATGCAAATCCAATAATAGAGGCCTCTATACTCATGAAAAATATCTAAAATGGTTGTTGTCATCGGTTTCTAAGGAAATTTTGGTCCCTGGATTTGCTTTCTCAATCACGTGCATGTACTGGGAGAGTAGTGTGAATGATTCCTTATGAGATCTGTGAAGTTCTTGCAAAGCTACCTCCTTTGCCCTCCATGCCTTGTTGTATGTGATATTAACGCCTAATGACTCCTAAACATCAGACATTTTATCCTTTGGACGATATATTCTCAATGCCTCAATGAATTTGCTCTTAATATGTTTGCCAATGATATGTGCAGTTGCCTGTTTGTGATTTGGGTGAAGGCCAGCTCCGAAGCATGTGTGATGGTTCTTATACTTTTTCACTTGGAAGAAATGTGAATCGGCTACCTTTATGGCACGTAAATGCCATTTACAAGATTCAGCACGGCAGACAACCTCAAACCTTGTTGCATTGGAGTTCCTCACCTTGAATTGAAAGTTCCGTCTTCGTGCCAAATTCGATAACTTCTCACGAAGCTCTGTTTTGCTATTAAACATCTGTCCAACCCCAACCTCATTCCCATCAACTACAAATGAGGAAGCATCATCGCCATCTATGGATGATGAATGCACAATAGGCGGCATCCACCTGAATGTGTTAGCCCGACACTGTCATTCTCACACCTCAAATTAGCTTCTTCATGTCTATGATTTGCATCCACTCTCGGCTCATTATTTGACACCGGATGTTGCTCATGTCTGTATATTGGAGGAGTAGGTGCGGAGCGAATTGGAGAAGGAACGGTAAACGGCATATCCTGGTTCACATCATTCAAGATCTCCGTCTGTTCATTATTATCAAAATGTTAACCGTCTACATCCTGGCCATCAACAATAAAATCATCCAAACCCTCAACATCATTCTCAATACGAATAGTGTAATCATCATTGTCATCGTTAACATGCTCACTAACATCATCACTACCATTATCATCATTATCTTTGTAATCTTCATCACCACCATCATCATCATCTTCGTAATCTTCATCACCACCATCATTATCATTAACATCATCACTAGCATTATTAACATCAATATTACCTAAACTCTCAAACTCTCTAATGCTATCAAGATGACGTACCAATCTCGATGGCATCGACGGGAGCACCCCTTCTTCATTTTCAATTAAGATCCTACTTGACTCATGCCTTGAATACTGGTCAAACTCAATGCCAACATCATCATTCAATTGTGGTTGTGCACAAACAGGAGTGGACTCACTTAATTGGTTGCTTCCACTTGCTGAGCGAAACATTGAGGGATGAGAAGATCTTTGTCCCTTACGTACTGCATCAGATCCTGACCTCTGTCTTCACTTCTCCCTATCTTCAACTTTCACAATTAATGGTGTATATGACTGTTGGTCCTCCAAACAATGTTGTATAAAGAAACAAACATCATTGTCAGTCTCAATAGGAGTCGGCATTGGCGGAAGACCCTTAAAAGCAAATTGAACCTCTAAACTTATATTATGCTTACGAACATCCCAACCCATTTTAGTACTAATATAGTCAACCAACTCATTATAGGTAGCAGACCTACGAATTATCAATGGCTTGGCCCACCCACCGCTGTATAAATAACTACCATTCTCTTGCATAGTCCAAGAACCATTGTATAGAATAAATATGCGTAAAGTTTCCATAGCCTGCATGACAGAGATATATCATATAAGTCCGTGGACAATAAATCATTACAAAATTGCTTACAAAAGGCACAAAAAAGATTTCTGCCTAAATGCTCGACGAAACCGATGGTAAACACTCGACACTCGACACTCGACAATAAACTCGACGCACGACGATTGACGCTCGACTACCTCGACACATATACTCGACACACGAACTCGACGAAATTGGCATCCAACACTCGTCACGTTCGTCACTCAACTTGATGCACTAACACAACACTCGACGCTAGGCTCGACACAACCCCTAGACACTCGACACCACCATCCAACATGTTGAGTGTCTATCCGACACAACCGCTTGAAACTGAATGTAGCTCAACAAATCTCGTCTTTTTTCCCGTCGACTGCGATACCAGATTTTCTCACAACGAATTCTAATTTTCAGCAAATGTTGACAAAATTGGCACTATCTCTAACCTTAGTTCACATACATATCCCTATTTTAAGCTAAATCATACGATTGACAGTTACCGAAACAATAAATAACCAAAACATTACAACCTACTGAAATTTTCAAGCCATTTAGAGGGAGAATAACGAAAGTTTTTCTTACCTTGTTGCTCAACTCCAGTTGTTGAAGATTGTTTCGGACAGTGATGTGTATGAAAGAGTGAATGGTTTCTTTATTTCGGTGACTTTTTTTTTTCTAAATTGAATTACATAAATAAGGGTAAGGGTAATTGAGTCTTTTTATCAAAAAAGTGTCAATGACATGAAAATTTTTTAGGATGTGTCCAAATTTCATCAAGGGCCCCTAATTGTGTCCATTTTTTCAATTTTCCCTAAAATAAAAGCCTTCGTTGAAAGATGAAGTAGTAGATTAAGCAATTTTGATATACTATGAATATTGATGGCTTCTTCTTCTGCCTCTTATACTGCTGATTCTCAAGTAAAGAAGTACGATATATTCCTTAGTTTCAGAGGCGAAGACACCTGCAACAAATTTACCAGTTTCATCCATGGAGAACTCCTTCGAAAAGGTGTTAATGTTTTCATTGATAATGAACTCAACAGAGGGGATGAACTTGCGCCATCTCTTTTGAATGCAATTGAGGAGTCAATGGTTTTGATTATCATTTTCTCATAAGGGTATGCCTCTTCTAAAGGTGTCTCGAAGAACTTGTGAGGATACTTGAATGCAGGAGAAAGTATAGACAGGTAGTGGTACTGATTTTCTATTACGTAAATCCAAAGCAGGTAAGGAATCAAACTGGCACTTTTGGGGATGCGTTTGCTGAGCTTGTGGGACGTTGTAAAGATAAGGTGCAAAGTGAGAGATGGAGGAATGCTTTGACTGAAGCAGGCAATATCTCTGGCTGGACTACAAATGGCAAAAAGTAAGAAATTTAATTTCTATCTTTTTATTTATTCCTTTTAAATTCAGTTAACTTTTTAATTACTTTTAATCAATAACAAGAAGAAAGAGAAATTGAAATTTTATATTGGCATCCATTTTGTGCCTAATTTCTTTGATCGTCTATTAATAGCTAAAGCCTCATCTATCCATTATAATCAGCTACAAGAAATATGGAGTTAAGATTGCTTTCTTTCTTTTTGTTTTATTTGTATTTATTGATTTTTTTTCGTATTTGATATATAGGAATGAATATATACTTGGCTTGACAATTGTTGAAGATATTTTGGAGATATTGAGTTACTTGTACCTGGGTGATAAGTTGGTCGGAGCGTAAACAATTGTTATCATCAATTGCATGATTAAGTATTTACAGCGCATTGAATTCAGAAATGCTCACATTGTAGGAATTTGGGGAATGGGTGGCACAGGCAAGACAGGTATAGCAGAAGCTGTATTCAAGAAAGTTAAGAATCAATTTGAAGGTTCCTACTTCAGTCCAAGTATTAGAGAAGAATCAAGGAATCCTAATGGATTAAGACATTTGTGCCAAGAGCTTCTTTCTGAAATATTAAACGATCCACATTGCAATACAAATTCTTCATTCACTAAAAGAAGGCTTGCTCGTAAAAAGGTTATCATCGTTTTTGATGATGTTACGTGTTATAGTCAAATCCAATTTTTAATTGGAGATTTTGATTTTTTGGATTTCGGAAGTCAAATTATAATAACAACAAGGGATAAACAAGTTCTTAGAACATGCGGACTGGATGACCAAAACATATACAAGATTGAGGGATTGCCTCATTCTAAAGCATTAAAGCTTTTTAGTTGGTATGCTTTTAAGCACAATTGTCCGAATAATGATTATGATGAGCTATCAAGTAGGGTTGTTAAATATGCTATTGGTAATCCATTAGCTCTTAAAGTGTTGGGTTCCTATCTACTTGGCACGCTAAAACAAGAATAGGAAAGTGCAATAAGCAAATTAAAAAATATACCTCACAAGCATAGTCAAAAGGTGCTAAAAGTAAGTTATGATGGACTAAATGACATTGAGAAAGATATATTTCTAGATATTACATGCTTCTTCAAATGGGAAAATAAAGACTTTGTAAAAGAATTTTTAAATGCAAGTGGTTTCCATGCTGAAATTGGAATAACTAGCCTCATTGAAAAATGTCTTGTATCTATATCAAGTGATGACAAGGTAACAATGCACGATTTACTTCAACAAATGGGTCAAGAGATTGTTTTTGACAAGAATCCCTAAAAGATCCTGGAGAGTGCAGCTGTCTATGGCATTGTGATGATATATATAGTGTATTTGAAGAAAGAATGGTTAGTACTGCCGAGATCATTATTTATCTTTAGATTTCTATTTTGTATTACTTTAGATCTAGGGAGACATTAACTTTGAAAATTCTATGTCCCCTTTTAGTTGTGCATTAGCTTGGGTGACGGAGCTGTTTTGGGTGGGTTTTGGAGATGTTCTTTAAAAAATTAAAATTCATGGATGTGACCATTAACTATTAATGTAAGGTCCTATATATACTTTATACTAACTGTCTTCTTACCTTGATTGACAGGGAACTAAAGCAATTGAAGGCATATGTTTGGATATGTCTCAGGGGAGAGATATATTATAATTAGAACCTAGTACCGTAACAATGATGCGTAAACTAAGATTCTTTAAATTTTATAACTCTTGCCGCGATGAGAATAATAGTAATAAGGTGTATGCTTCCCAAGGCCTTTGTTTTGTTTCCAGGGAATTAAGGTATCTTTGCTGGCAAGGATGCCCATTGGAGTCATTACAGGGAAAGATTCCTCTGAAGAGCCATCTTATAAAAATTGACATGCCTCATAGCAGAATTGAGCAACTTTGGACAACTGGTATACACGTATATATAGATGCTTATGTGGTGATCTCTTAGTTGTAAATTTGAACAACAAAATTATTTAGAATTTGTTATTATTGAATATTTGTTTCTTCTCTTACAGCTTCAATACTTGAAACATGTTGACTTTAGTTACTCGAAGCATCTAAGAAAGATTGAAGATCTCTCATCAGCCCCAAATCTAGAGAGCTTGATTCTATAAGGTTGTACAAGTTTGTATGAGATTTCGTCATCTATTCAGTGTCTTAATAAGCTTGCTATCTTAAACCTAAGGCACTGTAAAAGCCTCCATAGTCTTCCAACGGGCATTTGTTTACAGTCTCTTAGAAAAATCATCCTCTGAAAACATTTCCACAGATCTCAGATAATATAGAAGAGTTATTTTTAGACGAGACTACAGTAGAAGGATTGCCTCCATTGATAGAGAATCTATTGGGATTAGTTATTTTGGATCTTAAAAACTACTCAATGCTTGAGAGGCTCCCCAACGATATTTGTAATTTGAAATCTCTTGAGCATCTTAATCTGTCAGGATTTTCAAATGTTGATGGATTACCTCAAAACTTTGGGAAATTTAGAAGCTTTGGAGGTGCTTAAAGCAGAGAGACTTGAAAGTCAAGTGCCATCATCCTTTGTACATTTGCACTTTTTGGTGGAACTAATCTGAACAACGGTGGTATCATGGAGTTACCTGACAATCTTGGTCAGTTATCCTCACTGCAAATTTTACTTCTTGGCAAAAACAATTTCGAGACCATTCCATCAAGCATCATAGACCTTTCAAAGTTATCTTGACTTAGGCTGTTGTAAGAGGCTTCAAGCCTTACCAAAACTTCATTGTCATCTACAAAATATAGACTTATACAAGTACACATCATTGGAAACATTATCGAGTTTTTCAATTTTGTTTCCTAGAGTTATATCTTATAAGGTGAGAGCTAACTTTACCAATTGTTATGTCAGAGTGCCTTAAGTGAAATTGTGGAAGATGGACTACGGAAAGTTCTGTGTATAAGAATGGTAAAATTCAAAAGATCTTCGGGAAACAAACCTCGTCTTAGATATAGTTCTTGTTTTTGTTTACCGGGAACCAAAATCCCGGAGTTCTTCACCTTTCAAAGTGTGGGATCTTTCATAACTTTTGAGCTGTCGACCGCAGTAATTTGTTCGTCTCGTCAAATATCACCTAGTTTTGTTATGTGTGTTGTTTTAGAGTTTCAAAACCATCATAATGAGGGCCAGGGTTTAGTTCTTGGCTATGACTGCAGATTCAAAAATGGAGATGAAGATGATATAGTGGAACAGTACCATGGCACTTTGAAGGGTTGGGACTATGGTACAGGACCTGACTGTCTATACTCAGATCACGCATTCTTGGCATATGATCTACATTTAGATGTGATTGGAAACTCAGTCAAATTGCTATAAACTTGACCATCCCATTTTATGTCGAGGATTTGAATACTTAACGCATAGATTGCTGCAACATAAGAAGTTGTCGAGTCCATTTCATGCATCTTCAAGAAAGCGCTTTCCTTGACCTGGGCTGGCCCACCCTATGTGATTCATATTTACGGATGAAATATGAAGACCAAGGGCTTATTTCAAAGAGATTGATATGACTGACGCTTAAGGTACTTGAACAGGAGGGGCTTACTTAGGAGATATTGAAATCGTTCAAGGAACTTGAACCAGGGGAGCTTACTTCAGAGATATTGAAATCGTTTGAGGAACTTGGACCAAAGGAATTGTTGAAGAATTTTTACCTGGAGATTGTTACTCACTCGACTGGGAAATTTTATTGCAAACTTACAGATGGTGTGGGGCTTAACCCCACAAAAGTTAAATTTTTTGAGGAACTTGAACCCGAGACGCTTATTTCCGTGATACGTAAATTTTTAATGGAGCTTAAGCTAAAGAAGTCCACTAGTAAGAAACTGAAACTTTCGAATTGCTTCAAAGGAGAATCCAGCTTAAGGTAAACATTTAATTAAGCTGCTTTTTTCTGTCTTCTAAATATCTATAGTGGTTACCCTAATGATGATGATTTTATATAGTCTTAAATATTGTTAAATTAATTTTTAGCCTCCCTAACTCAAAATTAGATAAGTATATAAAAAACATTCTTACAGTTACTCACATAGATGGAAAAATGCTTAATTGACATTGCAGGTATGTACAATACATCTGCCCACACTGTAACATTTTGGATAGGTAAGTGTGATTACATAGACTAAATGTAACCTCTGATACTTGGTTTTCTTGATTATTTTAATTGAGAAGATTAATCGATGTGATGGTTGCATAATTGTTAGTCATAAAACTCTATACATACAAACGCCTTTTTTACTTTCCAACCTGAATATTTTTGTGTAATATCAGTTGCTATTTTCTTCTTCTATTCTAGAAAGAAATTAGAAGGATGAGATGTAATGCTATTGTAATCATTTTCTATGGTCAAAAAAATAGAATATATGTTATTAGGTTCCATATGACTAACCTGCTGTATCTAAAAATTGAAAGGTAAGAGTGTGTATGAACCTATAATTACAACATATGCAACAAAAAAGCACCCAGCTGCAGATTAATTAAAAACACTAGAACATCGAGAAAAAGGAACATAGCTTCTTTAACACCAAGATTGACGGGGAACCTGTAACAAGAACAAACCAAGATCAAACACACTCAACAATCACTCAAGCTCACACACAATCAACCAACAATCAACTAACAATCTGTCTGAATTCTTCTTTAATATAATAAAAAATCAATGTTTGAATAATGTCTAACAAAATAATAATGAAACCCTATATTTATACTATAAGTTCTAGAAGTATGCAATTATAAGTAATATAACAGTAAACTGTAATGCAAATCGGCACAAGAGGATTTTACGTGGTTCAGTTATAAAACTTACATCCACGGACAGTTTTAGAGCTACAATTCACTAAATTCTTGTTTTTACAATCTTTAGGATCGTTTATAGTGTTGACTCGCTCTCACACACTGACCTAATCTTTGTAAAACAAAATCTCAACAAGATCTTAAACTCTAATGACACTGCTCACTCTCTATTGTAAATAACTTAACAACACATTGTTAAGTATATCATAACCACAATGTCTGATACTGAATTACATAAACACTTAACTCACAAGTTCTCTCAAGTGTCTACTAACTCAAAAAGACCTAATCAAAGATTCATGCACGATTTCAATCTCTCATACATGAATAAAACACCCATAAAATCAAATCAAAGAAGCATTCTAATCTGCATTAAAGCTCTCCTTTCAATTCTGGAATGCCGTGAATTAAACTCTCACAACCCACTAACCAACTATATGTTATGTAAACATAACAATATATATAGTGGAAAGTCTAATCGAAATCTCCTTAAGATTCTGTAAAAATCATAGTCAAACTCTTATTAGGATAAAGACAAATATAATAGGAAGTGATATAAATAACTCCTAAAGGAATTAGGACACAAATAAATATTCTCCTTTTTTCACTATGATACATTAAATAATGTCATATTCTAAGAAGATTTATATTATGAATCAAATACATCCTAAAATATACTTCTATAATAAGGAACAATATAATGTCCTTGTTTTATCACAAGTTAGACAAAAATATCATGTGTATGACACATGCACGTTGACACTAACAATCTCCTCCTTTTTGGCAGCTTGTAATGAAAACACCAAACTATTTTTGATAAAAAAATTCACTCAGAGATAAGTCAGACATAACTATAAGCAATCATGATCGATCAAACATAAATATCATGCCAAAAAAATAGCAATAGTATGCAGTTACAAAGCACATAATAGACATTGCAAAGCACATAACAGAACAATGTCTGATTATTTAGATCCTGCAAAAGCAACACAAAATGAAGTTGACAAACTTGTCAAACAACACTTCAATCAAATCATGATCAGAGCAAATAAAACAAATATATCAAATGAAATAGGCAGATAAAAACACATAACATAGTAAGGAAATAACACACAGCCAAAAATATTTCTAATGCATCAAAAGCATAAACATGCCTTACTCCCCCTTACTCCTTACATACTGCCCTGGAGGAGAACAAAATATCAGACAGAATTATCTAAAACAAGAACAGTTTAAAAATAAAAATAGAAAAAAATAGTTATAACAGAAACTCTTAGTTATAACAGAAACTCTTCCTTCTCCCCCTTGATTTCATGACAAGTTGTCAAAACTAACGCAGTCGGGGAGACTTACGAACTGGTGGGGAAGAGGAACTGCCAGAGCACTTCTTATTTTGTACTGTTTGCCAGTAGTAGTGGGTGTAGGCTATTTAGTGGGTACAGAAGCGGGTTGTGCTTCAGTTGTCTCAGATGAAGTGGCAGTAACTTTAGCAACAATCTTGCAAATTTCCTTATCAAGGCATTCAGCACTGGTTGTTATTGCCTACAACTCAACAACAGGGTGTTGTGAAGGTACTAGTGATTCTTCTGCAAGTGTTGATGGGAGAGGTGTGATTGGTGCAGTTGTGTCTCCTTCAGGAGGGGGTTCCTAAATATGTTCTGCATGTGGTGTGGTCGTGGCTTCATGTGGTGGTGACTTTGTTGATGGTGAAGAGTCATGATGCTCTACTTCAGGGACTGAAGAAACATGAGGCTCTTCCTCAACAAGTGGTGAAGGCAATTTCATTTCGGTTTTTGCTTGTTGTGGTTCATCTGATAAGGATTCATCTCTTAGAGTTGGTGTTGTTGACTCAACTTTCTTTTTCCTCTTGTCAGATAGTTTCTTCACCAGTTTAACTTTCTTCTTTTCTTTCAATCCCTTTGCTGTCGCTTGAATTTCTTTTTCTTTTTCTTCTTCTCTACTATTATGTCAATCTCAATAACAGTTTGTTCAGTTGGATAATCTGCTGGTATTGGCTCAGTTGCTTTATGTAGTGGTGCATCAGTTTCTAGTATGCGTTTTGCAGACTTCTTAGGAACCACATTGTCAGTTTTCATGGGCTGTGGTTCTTTTGCAGTACCAGATTGTCCTGTAAGCTTGGTCTCCAAAACAGATTGTTTTGCTTTGATATCTTTAAGATCCTGCACAATACCAATCAAGACAAAATTTATCAAAGCAAGTTGTTCTTCTACATTGCTCATGGGATGTTTTCGGACTCTCCTGGGTTTTGATCCTGGTGCAAGGAGATCAGTTTTGTCATGCAAGCGATGAAGAAATCCTTTGGTGATTGATTTGGACAAAATCTCAGTGTGTTCTTTGGGACTTATGAGGATTCCATTTTGTGCCAAAATTCCTTGAATTAAACAAGGAAACAAGGAAATACAAGTAAATGGTAATCAGACTTATATGGAGCAATCTGAGCAATCATCCTATAAGCCAATAACCCAAAATTAATAGGTTTATTGGTGCCCAAACAGAACAAAAACTTCACTCTATCTTCCCTGACTTGGTTTTGGTATGATGAGGGAAGCCAGTTAAATTGTGCAATTTTATGCATCACCCTATACTTCTTTTTAAGATATTGTTGGTCAATTCCATCCCTTGGTTTCCAATCTATGTCTCCTTACCCAGTCAATTCCTTAATCACTACTGCCATATCAAAAATTTCATCCAAAGAGTGCAAACTTCCTATCAAAGAATGTGTTTATGATATTCAGTGAGAATTTCACAAACTTTTCTCTACAATGTACTCTATGATAATGATAGCTTTTTGGATCATCAATGGAAGTAGATATATTGGCATAGAACTCCTGAATTAACGACTTCATAGGGGGTAGGAAATTGTTTACCGTACGAGTCCAGTATATAGACTCAAGAAGCCCACTCAACCCATAGTTGTTGAAGTCGGTCAGTTTCACTGGTCTTTCCATCTACAATTTCCTTTTTGAAGTGTACTTCAAGAATTTTTTCTTGACGGCTGCTATGAGGAATTTGTTATACTTCAGTTTCACCTTGTCTTTCATCTTCTTGACTGGGATCAACTCATCTTCACTCATAGCAGGATCAATCAGGATTTCTGCTTGAGGCTGTTACGAATGAGACGATCGTGCACTGTCGCTACTGTTGTAACCAGAGGAGTTTTGAGAAGATGAGGAACTGTTGGTCTTTGAAGAATCAGAGCCTGTCACTATTGTTAGGGTTTCAAGTCTACAAAAGTCTCTCAGAGCAGAGAGAAGCAAGACGAGAGAGAGTGGTGAAAGTGTTGATTGAGTATGGTATGAACAGGAGAAGCCATAACTATTTTCGTAATATACTAGGCTAAATTTTTAAAATATTTATGTTTCCCACAAAAATTAATTTTAAACCCTTTCCAAAATTGTTTAATAAGTATCATTAATGAATAAGAATTCAAAATTTTATTTCCATTAGAATAAGGAATTCTAATAGAGTTAGGATTCCCGCCATTGAAACTTCTCACCCTCAATTCAATAAAGATGACATGGCATTTTGACACATAGGCACACAAGATAAATCAAATTTTAGACAGGCACAAAGAGCACCGTATGTTACGAAAACATAACAGAAAATAGTTAATATTAACATAACAACAATATCTGAACATCATTTGAATCATTCTAAGACAGCATATTTCAGAGCTGTTTATTATTCACATGAAAGCTGCTTTTCATTTTTTTCTTTTCAATTGATTGAGATGTCAATAATATTATATTGACATATTATGAATTAATCACATTGGATTATGAATACAGTAGCTTTCATACAATATAGAGGTAGCCCTTTTCATTTGAGTGGGTGACCTCGACATATTTCTTAGATACCCTGAGGTTACTCTCAATGATGGCTTTCACACATCATATATTGGTAGCTCTCGCTGTATATTTTTTTATTTTAAATCAGTATCTTATCATTCATACAATTTTTATATTACAGCTCGTACATGCTAATTTAGAAAAAAACTTATGATATTACAGATACAATTAACATAACAGCAAGCAGTTTTTTTTTAGATAACTGACAGATGCCTAAGGCATTTCTTAGATTTTCAAATCTTGTTGTATCCAATGCCTTAGTGAACAAGTCAACCAATTGTTTATCAGTGGAGATGTGTTCAACGTGTATCACCTTAGACTCTACAAGTTCCCTTATAAAATAGTATCTTATGTCAATGTGTTTTGTTCTAGAATGCTGAACAAGATTTTTGGATATGTTTACAGCATCAGTATTATCACAAAACATAGTTATATGTTTTTGTTTATTACCATAATCACTCAACATTTGCTTCATCCACAGTAATTGTGCACAACAACTTCCTGTTGCTATGTATTCAGCTTCAGTAGGAGACAAAGAAATAGAATTCTACTTTTTGTTGTGCCAAGAAACCAAGTTAGTACCAAGATAAAAACATCCTCCTGATGTACTTTTTCTATCATTTGTATTTCCTGCCCAGTCAACACCACTAAACCCTACAAGATAATCATTTGAATCTTTAGAAAACCATATACCATGATCATGTGTTCCATGTACATACCTGATGATTCTCTTAGCTGCTGCCAGATGTGATTCTTTGGGATTTGCTTGAAATCTAGCATAAAGTCCTACACGAAAACACAAGTCTGGTCTACTTGCTATGAGGTATAATAAGCTGCCAATAATACTTCTATACAAAATTGCATCAACATCTTTTCCTACATTGTCTTTTGAAAGTTTCAGGTTAGTACTGATAGGAGTTTTCATTGGTTTTGCATTCTCAAGCTCAAATTTCTTTACAAGATTTTTAGCACATTTTGATGGAGATATGAATATCCCATCATTCATTTGCTTAACCTGTAGCCCAAGAAATAAATTTAATTCTCCTACCATGCTCATCTCAAACTCTTCCTGCATCAACTTAACAAACTCATTAGTTTTGCTTTTGTTAGTTGATCCAAAAACAATGTTATCAACATATATTTGAGCAACAATAAAATAGTTAGATGCATGCTTGATAAACAAAGTTTTATCATTGCTGCTTCTTCTACAACCTCTGTTGATCAAAAAATTTGTCAACCTTTCAGACCAAGCTCTAGGAGCTTGTTTCAATCCGTACAAAGCTTTATGCAATCTGTACACAAAATTAGGATGTTTAGGATCTTCAAAACCCTTAGGTTGTTGAACAAAAACTTCTTCATTGAGATAGCCATTAAAACAACTGTTTTGACATCCATTTGGTACAACTTAAAATCAAGCAAACAAGCAATTGCAAGTAGTAATCTGATTGACTCAAGTTTAGCTACTGGTGTAAAGGTTTCATCAAAGTCTATATCCTTTACTTGAGTGTAACCTTGTGCTACTAGCCTAGCATTGTTTCTTACTACTTGACCACTTTCATCAGTTTTATTTTTTAATATCCATTTAGTTCCAATGACATTTGCATTTTCTAGCTTAGGAACTAATTCCCACACTTCATTTCTTTTAAACTGATTAAGTTCATCTTGCATTGCCTGAATCCAAACATCTTTATTTAAAGCTTCTTTCACATTTTTTTGGTTCAACTAATGAAACATAACATGCAAACCTTACCTGATTCCTTGCCTTGCTCCTGGTTTTCATCATGCCATCTGGTGTTCCAATGATAGAGCTGGTTGGATGTGCCTTCTGAATCCAAATGGGTGGATCTTTCCTTTCATCTTCATTTTTGATTGAGTCTTTGTTTAGATATGAATTGTCTGTTTTCTTGGTTGTGTCTGATGTAACATCAGTTGTTTCCTATTTCCTAACTGAATCATCTTTATTACAGTTGCTGTCAGAATATGATTTTTCTATAACTTTAGTAAAGCCGGTTATGCTTTTCTCTTGTGAGTATTCTGCATAATCATCCAAATCATCAAAGATTACATTTGCAGATTCCATGACTACCTCAGTTTGAAGATTATAAACTCGAAATGCTTTGCCGTTTTGTGCATATCCCATAAAAACTCCTTCATCACTTCTTAGATCTAATTTACCTAACAGCTCTCTGTCGTTTAAGATGTAACACCTGCATCCAAAAACATGAAAATATTTCAAGTTAAGTATTCTTCCTTTCAAAATTTCATAAGGTCTCTGGTTTGTGTGAAGTCTTAGAAAAACTCTATTTGAAATATAACACGCAGTGCTTATTGCTTCAGCTAGCCCATAGCCTTTTGGTCAACTTCTTGTTATTGAGCGTCACTCTAGCCATCTCTTGAAGAGTTCTATTCTTCCTTTCCACAATGCTATTTTGTTCAGGAGTTTTGGGAGCTGAGAATTCATGCTCAATTCCATTATATTTGCAAAAGTCAGCATAGCTAACATTTTCAAACTCCTTGCCATGATCACTTCTTATTCTCACTATCCTGCCAATGTTCCTGTTTTGCTCATTTTCAAGCTTAACACAAAGATTCCTGAAAGCTCCAAAAGTGTCATATTTTTCTTTAATAAAATCAACCCAATATATCTAGAAAAATCATCTACACAAATGAATATGTATCTCTTACCTGTAATGCTTTCAATTTGCATTGGACCCATAAGATCCATGTGAATCAAATCAAGTATTTTGGATGTGCTAAGATGTGGAATGGATTTGTGTGAACTTATAATTTGTTTTCCCATTTGACATGGTCCACAAATTTCATTTATATTGTCATCAAATTTAGGAACTCCTTTTACAGCACCTAACTTAGTCAATCTAACCAAGTCTTTGTAATTTAAGTGTCCTAATTTTTGATACCACGATTCTAAATCCGAAATCTTAGCTTGAAATGCAATTTTTACCAAATAGCAATTATCCGAAGATCTATTTCCTTCTAACATGCATTTGCCAAAATTGTTTATGACCATACATTTGTTTTGTGTGAAATTACCAATATACTTGTCATCACATATATGACTAATACTAATTAAATTAGCTTTCAAACCTTCAACCAGCAAGATATTTTGGAATTTGGGAAGGCCTTCGACATTTAAAGTGCCTTTGCCAATGATCTTACTCTTTGCTCCATCTCCATAAGTGACATTTTCTTCCCTGCATGCTTTAAAATTTTTTAAAAACTGTTTATTCCCAGTCATATGCCTAGAATAGCCACTGTCAAAATACCACAAATTGTTAGAAGATTGTTTAAGAGCAGTAAGAGCAACATTGCATACTGTTTTCTCCTTCTTAACCCACTACAATTGTGACTTTGGTAATAGTTTGAACTGTTTTGATCTTTTATGTAAGAGATTCAACAATTTAAAGTATCTAGGCCTAATATGTCCCTTTTTACCACAAAAATAACAAATGGGAATGAATTTTCTTACCTTGTTAGGACTGGATTTGAAAGAACTCAGTGGAGAAACAAAGGTTTTATTGCTTTTTGAACTAGGTGAGTTAGGTTTAGAATTTTTACCCGATATTGTAGCTTTTACAGACACTATTGTTGATGAAGATGCAACATTACCTTCCGTGTATCTTAATCCATGTTTGTTGGAGTTGTCCCTTCCAAGACTCAATACCTGATCAAGTTTAGCTGACCCGATTCTGAGTTGATCAACACATCTTTTGCTCTCAATCAGCTCTGTTGTGATTTTCTCAACATGTGATGTTTGTCCGTCAAAGCAATCTCCAGTTCTATGATACAGATTTCAGCATAAGATTTTTCACATTTCATCACTTCAATCTCCTTCTTCAAGGTTTGAATTTCTTCTTTCTGACTCAGCCATTCACTATAAAGTGCATTGTAAGTTTCTTGCAACTCTTCATAAAATTCTGGACCATCTTCTTCATCTGAATTATCAGTATTGATTCTATAGTGTTCTGTTATGTCAGTCATAACAGCTTTCCCTTTATCAGTTACTGATGCTATGAATGTTACAAAATTATTCATGCATTCTTGATCATCCGAATCAGATTCTAATTCATCACTCCAAGTAGTTGTCAAGCCTCTGTTCTTCTTCTTGAGATTAGCACATTCAAATTGACTATGCCCATAACCTGAACATTCATAACACTGAATCTGTCCTTTCTTGTCAGGTTGCTTCAATTTCTTCTTGTCATTCTCCGTGTTGAATTTCCTGAACTTGTCTTCATTTGAGTTTGATGGCTTTTCTTGATTCTTTTTCCTGAAATTCTTTTTCATGAACTTGACATAATTCTTTGTTAGAAAAGTAATCTGTTTAGAATCAGTTTCATCAAGTTCATCATTACTTTCATCATCAAATTTTTCAGTTTTAACATTGAATGCAATGCTTTTTCCTTTTTGTTTCCTAGTACTCTAATTAATTTCAAAGTTTTGAAGAATGCCAATCAGTTCATCAACTCTCATTTTATCAGTGTTTTTAACTTCCTCAATGGCTAAAATTTTAGGTTGAAATTTATCTGGAACAGACATTATTATTTTGCTAACAATTTCTGCATCAATAAAAGTTTTGCCAAGCATGTATGCAGAATTTGTGATGTGATATAACTTAAAGTAAAACTCAGAAATTGAATCATCCTCATGCATCCTCAAATTATCAAATTGAGAATTCAGTCTCATCAATTTAGACCTTTTAACAGATGCAATACCTTCATGTTTTACCTTAAGTATGTCCCAAGCTTCTTTGGCCGCTTTGCACCTAGAAATCTTTCCAAAATTGTTTAAGTCCATTGCAGCAAAAATTGCATTAAGAGCCTTTGAGTTCCAACTTGAACGTCTGTATTCTTCATCAGTCTATTCCTCTTCAGATTTGGGTTCAGCATCACCAAAAGCATTCAACTTTGTTGGCGGTGTCCATCCTTTAAGCACACTGGTCCATGCGTTGTCATCAAGGGATTTGATATACATCGTCATTCTCACCTTCCAATATGGATAATTACCATCATCAAGAATAGGTGGTTGTGTTCCGGATCCTCTATTGCGAATAAACTCCATCCTTCCATATCAACGTGATCATTTTCTTCACTTGTCTATCAGTGAACCTGCTTTGATACCAATTATAAGTTTTGGAAGTATGCAGTTATAAGTAATATAATAGTAAACTGTAATGTAAATCATCACAAAAGGATTTTACGTGGTTCGGTTATAAAACCTACATCCACGGACAACTTTAGATATAATTATATAAACACTTAACTTTAAACTCACTTTATCAGTGAAGCTGCAATTCACTAAGTTCTTGTTTGTACAATCTTTATGATTGTTTACAGTGCTGAATCACTCTCACACACTGATCTAATCTTTGTAAAACAAAATCTCGACAAGATCTTAAACTGTAGTGACACTGCTCACTCTCTGTCGCAGATAACTTAACAATACACTGTTAAGTATATCATAACCACGATGTCTGACACTGAATTATATAAACACTTAACTTGCAAGTTCTCTCAAGTGTCTACTAACTCAAACAGACCTAATCAAAGATTCATACACGATTTCAATCTCTCATACATGAATAAAACACTCATAAAATCAAATCAAAGAACCATTCCAATCTGCATTGAAGCTCTCCTTTCAATTCTGAAATGCCGTGAATTAAACTCTCACAACCCACTAACCAACTATATGTTATGTAAACATAACAATATATTAGTGGGAAGTCTGATCGAAATCTCCTTAGGATCCTGTAAAAGTCCTAATCAAACTCTTATTACGATAAAGACAAATATAATAGGAAGTGATATAAATAACTTCTAAAGGAATTAGGACACAAATAAATATTCTCCTATTTTCACTAAGATACATTAAATAATGTCCTATTCTAAGAAGATTTATATTATGAATCAAATACTTCCTAAAATATACTTCAAGAATAAGAAACAATACAATATCCTTGTTTTATCACAAGTTAGACAAAAATATCATGTGCATGACACATGCACGTTGACATTAACAATTATACTAATCAAGACATATTGGAATTTGAGTCAAATTAGGAAAGTCAAAATCCCTAAGCTAACAATTTAGGTTTGAATCAAATTAGCAACAGTCCAGATCCCTAATTGAGTTAAAATTCCTAAACTGAGAATTTTCCAAACCAAATAAAACCCTAATTAAATAAACACTAAAAGATTATAATAACCCTAATAATAAAATAAGCCACGCTACATCAATTCCCCCTAACTTAGAAAGACTCATCTCCGGACGAGTGGGACTACAAGTAATAGTCTAAAGCATGGGAATTGATGCGACGGAGCTTATCCTCAGGAAGCCAAGTATCATCATCGGTTGGTCGTCCCTTCCAACGAACAAGGAAACGACGAAAACCACTAGTAGTAGAAGTAACAAAGTGGTCATCCAAAATGTGATCAACCTCATCATTTGGTAGAGGATCGAACGGAGGTAAACGAGCTCCGACAATAATAGGAGAACCTGCATGCAGAAACATCAAAAACAGCTAAAGGCTCAAAATGTCCTCGGTAAGGAAACAAGTCTGCCACATTAAAAATTGGACTGATACTCTAATCAGAAGGCCAATCAAGTAAATAAGCATTAGAACCAAGCCTACGATTAACTTTAAATGGGCCATGGGCACGGGCTTGCAATTTCTTGTTAGCTTGTTTAGGAAAGCGAGAAGAATCAAGGCGAACCATGATATAATCACCTTCCTTAAAAACCTTTTCTCTATGATGCAGATTAGTAGCAGACCTACATTTATCATTGATCAAGGAAATCATTTGTCTAACCTCAGCATGCAAATCACACATATGGGCGGCAAAATCAGTAGCAAAATTTGAAGAAGGGTAGTGAAAGGGTAAGCGAATAAGGTTAATGAGTCGACGGGGTGCAATACCATAAACAATCATGAATGGACTCTTACCAGTTGACCTATGAACAACATTACTATAAGCAAACATAGCCATAAGTAACACTAAATCCTAATTACCTAACTTTTCGCCTACCACACTACGAAACAAGTTCCCCAAGCTACGATTAACCATTTCAGTTTGGCCATCGGTTTGAGGATGATAAGCTGAAGAGAACTTAAGAGATGTGACAAACAGTTTCCAAAGTGTCTTCCAAAAGTAGCTAACAAACTTAACATCTCTATCAGACATAATTGACATAGGCAATCCATGGAGACGGACAATCTCCCTAAAGAATAGTTGAGCTATATGTGAAGCATCACTAGTCCTAGAACAAGGGATAAAATGGGCCATTTTAGAAAACCTATCAACCACAACAAAAATAAAATCATGTTTCCTAGCAGTTTTAGGTAATCCTAAAAGGAAATCCATACTAACATCTCTCCAGGGAAGGTAAGGAACAAGGAGGGGAGTGTATAACCTATTTATCCTTTAATTTTTTAGTTCAACCTATAAACCCTAAACCTCTCACCACCATTAACTTACTTTACGCCAATTTCATTTTTCATCACCCCTTCAATTAAAAAAAAAAAAGTTATAGTCACTGTTCACGAACAAATACTATTCATCAAAGTTACTATTCATAGATGAGTATTGTTAATCGAGTTACTGTTCATCAGAATAACTGTTCACCATGACCATCATACTCTTCTTGTCGAGATCTGCAATGTGTCTGTCAATACAAACTTCAATATTCTCAATGATACAAGCCTCAGAAAATAGAATAAACATTACGATAGATGCTTTGGAAGATAGAATGACAGAAATATTAGCAACTTGAAAAACCTTACAAACTTCATTTCTCAAAATACAAGACCCTAATTTGGAGTCATCTACCAAACATAGGAATTCAAGGGATTTTTGATGCAACTCCTAAAAACCATGAGGATGAATGTGATGATTCTAGTGGAGATGATGAAGCAAGCGAGATTGATCTTGAAGATGGGCATGAATCTAGAGATGATACGGAGATCAAGGGCAAGATGAATTCTAATGATGATGTAGAGTCTACATGTGAAGAATCTCATGAAATCATTCAACAAGTTGATTTCTAGGTTGTGACTCATATTTGGGTTTTTCTACTCCTATCATTGGGTCAATGATGAAGTCTTCCATGGTGATTATTGTTTCTCTACCAATATCAAAGGCCGCTGAAGCATCAGTAATTTTTCTATCATGTGTGCTTCCAATATTGGATCGTCATGAAGCGAAGATGTGGATTGGTGACTTTCCAATGATCGTGCAAGACAAAATGTGACATCTTCTGGTGTATTGGCAACTTCCTCCTTGACAACTCGCCAGGAGTCGAGTTCTTTCAAGCGGAGGAGAATTGATGTAGGACATATTAAGAATAAATTAGAGATTTCAATTATATTTTAGGGATTTTAATAAATTAGAGATTTTGACTTCCTAAATTGGGAGTAATCCTAATTTCAGTTATTTTCCTAGTTAATAGTTTACTATTTTATTTAGGATTTAATTTTGATATTTTCTTGTTTAGTTGGAATTAGATTCTATTTCCTAGTCAAGTTATGATTGTTGGCACTATAAATAAGTGTCTTTAGTTATTTTATTTCTTAGGTTGTTGAATATGAGTTTTTGATCTTTTAGTAAAAAGATTATTTTCTCCCTCAATTTCACTCTACTTCTCCCTCAAATTTCTACTATTATTTCTCCCCTTTCCTCTGTCTACATCTCTTTCTTTATCTCTCCTTAAGTGACCAGCTAATCCTCCAGCATGCATTTCCCAAACTAGAAAATCTGTCATAGAACTATGAGGAATGCATAAACGAGAACCCTTAAAAAGGTAACCATCACGAATGATAGAATCTACATGATCTCTACGGTTACTATCTAAGAGTTCCTTATAAATGATGCCAAAATCAAGACAAGAGGGATACTCAGACTTCATCCTATCAAATCCTAAAATTTCAACTTGCATGGTTTGAAGGGTGTACATGACTCTACTAAGGGCGTCAGCTATTTATTATCATCTCTAGGCTTGTGTCTAATGACAAAAGTGAACATTTGAAGGAACTCAGACCACTTGACATGTCTCTTATTTAATCGCTTTTGGGATTGAAGATATTTTAACGCTTGGTGGTCAGAGTAAAGGACAAACTCATTAGGCAAAATGGAATATTGCCAATGTTGTAGAGATCTAACAATAGCATAGAACTCTTTATTATAGGTAGAATATCTTTGTCTAGCCTCATTGAGTTTCTCACTAAAGAAAGCAATAGGGTGACCCTCTTGACTTAAGACTCCTCCTATACCTCCTTCTAAAGTATCACAAGCTACTTCAAAGACTTTGGAAAAATCTGGATGCTTAAGAATAGGGGTTTGAGTCATACTTTGCTTAACAAGCTCAAATGCTCTAGTAGCTATAGGGGTCTATTGAAATTCACCCTTTTGCATGCAATCAGTGATGGGTGCCGTAATGGTGCTAAACTCTCTAATGAATCTCTTATAGAAAGAAGCTAATCCATGAAAATTGCAAATTTTAGACAAAGTCCTAGGCGTAGGCCACGATGTAATAGCTTTTACCTTACTAGGATCAACTTTTATATCCTCTGAAGAAACTATGAATCCTAAGAAAAGGACTTGAGACTGCATAAAAGAACATTTCTTAAGATTGATGTACATCTTCTCATTCCTAAGGGTACTGAAAATTTTCTTAAGATGGTCTAAATGATCTTCCTCACTCTTACTATATATGAGAATATCATCAAAATAAACTACAAGGAACTTCCCTATAAAGGGTCGTAACATATGTGTCATGACTCTCATAAAAGTACTAGAAGCATTAGGCAACCCAAAAGGCATAACTAACCACTCATATAATCCATCAGGGGATTTAAAAGCGGTTTTCCACTCATCACCTGGTCTAATCCTAATTTGGTGATAACCACTCCTTAAGTCTCTCTTGGAGAACCAACTAGAACCGGCTAGCTCATCTAACATTTCATCAAGTTTAGGTATGGGAAACCTATACTTAATAGTTATTTTGTTGATGGCTCTACTATCAACACACATTCTCCAAGATCCATCTTTCTTCGGGGTGAGTAACACTGGAACTGCACAAGGGCTAAGACTATGACGAATGAGACCTTTTTCTAACAAACCTTCTATTTGTCTATTTAACTTAGCTTTCTCAGTGGGGTTCATCCTATAACGTGGAAGGTTAGGAAGTTGTGAACCTGGAACTAAGTCAATGGCATGTTGAATATCTCTTATGGGTGGTAGCTCATTTGGTAAGTCCTCACGGGCTACATCACTAAACTCTTCTAAAAGTTCACCTATCTTAGGGGAAAAGTCTAAACTATACTCCGGTGATTGCTCTTTTAAAACCAAAGTGTACATAACACCAATCTCTTGGCTTTCTTTCATAAAATGAGTTGGACCCAAAATATTCAAGTTGTGTTTCTTAGGCTCTAAGGTATTGGATCTAGATTTTGGAGTTAGCTTATCCTTTTGAACCCTAGTTGAAACCTTACAATTGTCATTAGGTTTGGCTGGTTTCAAGGTAATAAGCTTACCACAATGATTAAAAACATAGGCATTCTCTTTCCCATAGTTTATAAAATCATGGTCATAAAGCCATGGTCTACCTAGGAGGATATAAGCTACATCCATGGGTAACACATCACAATAGATGTTTTCTCTATAAGAACACAAGTTAAGAGGAACAAGACATCTATGGGTGACAGGTAGGGTTGTTTTATTAACCCAAGCTACTTGAAAAGGATTAGGGTGAGGCTCTATAGTGAGGTTAAACCTATTAATTGCAGCCTTAGAGATGACATTTAAGGTACTACCTCCATCTATCACTAGTTTGCATAACTGATTCTTAAGGGGAACTAAGGTATGGAAAATACTAGTTCTCTTCCAAGAATTAGAAACTACTAGAGTAGACAAGATACAACGCATAACTGACAATTGCTCATTAAACTCCTCTTCTTGAATGTCTCCGAATCCTAAATCTTCACTCTCCTCTAACGGTTCTAAGACCTCTCCTTTAGAATCCTCATGTATTGATTCACTAGGGTCATATCCTATGGTTATAGTACGACTAGGACAATGAGCAGCAACATGGCCTCTACCTTGACAATTGTGGCACACAATTAGGGAACTAAAGGATTAGTTTGAAGCATTCATTGATCTTTCCTTATTCGAGTTGAAACAAGGATTTACATTAGGATTGGAGGCACTAGATGTGGAGTAACTAGGAGTTGACAAGTTAGAAGCTTTAGTAGTGGAGGATTGTTGATTAAAGTTGCTCCTATTAAAAGCCTTAATTTGAGAAGATGGAGTATGCGCTGAAAAAGTTTGCCTAGCATTATAAGTTTTCACATGGAGTTCAGCTTCTAGGGCTTTGTTATAGGCATCTTCTATAGTTTTAAGGGAGCTCAACTCAACAACACGGTGGATGTCAAACCTAAGTCCATTAATAAATCTTGATACGGTGGCATCATTAGACTCTTCAACGTTACACCTAATGTGAAGACTACCAAACTTAGATTGGTACTCAAAGACACTATAATAACCCTGCCTAAGGTTAAGCAATTGCCTATAAAGTTGCTTTTTATAGGATTGAGGGACATATTTTTGTGTAAGGTCCATTTTTAGTTCTTCTCAAGTAGGAGAACGAGGAGAACGATGATACTGTTGGCGAAATCTACGTTCTATGGACTGACAAAAAATCTCAGCGGTACCAACTAATTTAAGTCGAGCAAAACGAACACGATAAGAGTCTACCATGTCATTCTAATCAAAGTACTCCTCTATGGCATCTATCCAATCTAAAAAAGCAGTGGGTTCTAACCTACCATCAAACTCAGGAACATTGTGTTTGGCACCTTTTGGAATATTAGATGACTCATGCCTAGAATGACTTTTAGTGCTTTTATGACTGCCTTTATCATTACTATCATCTTCAAACAAAGGATTATGAGTATATTCTTGCTCAAGATGTCTTTTAGATGTAGATCCTATGACTTCCTTACCCTTATCAAATCTATTAGATGACCCAAGATTGTTATCCTTACGATTAGCTTGCTCTCTAATATCACGTACTATTTGTTCAATTTGAGTGAATCTAAGTTCTAATCTATTCAACCTATTGTTTATAGTATTTAAATCAGGTTGTTCAGGCAGGGGATTTGGGTCTACCATTTTTTTTTTAGTAATGCCAAGTCTAGACTAAAATTTCCTATAAGCGATAAAATAAATCTGATGTTGCTACAATGCAAATAAGGCCAGAAAAGCAACTATGCAATAGTTTTTTTTCCCTAAACTGAAAGTGTATGGGCTAAAGTAAAATTTAATGAAATCGTATAGGCTTATATGTTAATATTGAGAATGCAGGGGTTAAACTGTAAAATGGGTAAATTGCAAATTTTAAAATTCGGACAATGGTGTAATTATGCAAAATGGGTGGGTTTCCAGAAAATTAGGCTTAATTCAATGGCAAATAACCTGAAAGCCCCTAATCAAAATTATCAACCAATTTTAAAAAGTGACAAAGAAGTCCCTAACCTCAAACATCAAAACACTCTCAGGTGGCGGCTTCCGGTGATCAGACGGTGATGGCCAAACCTTCAGGTGCTGGATTGGCAACAGCAGAAGCTTTTCCAACCAGTGGTGTAAGCGGCGATGGTTTATGGTGGCTTTCAAACTAAATTTTTTATTTTTGGAGACTTTCCGGCAAGAATTAGTGATCGGTCAAGAAGGGAAAGTTAACGGGGAGGGGCTGATCTATCACTTGGTGGTGAAGGTGAGACACCACTCGTCGGTCGGCAGCGATAAATAGTAACGGTGACGAACGATTTTTGGGCATTTTGAGGGGTTTCCGATAGAATTCTGGTGACGATGATGAAGGGAAGAATGATGGGGATGACCCGATCTACAATTTGATGTATTCAGTGATGGGTGATGCGTTAGTGGCCAGTGATGAACGGTAATGAACAGTGACTATGTTTGGGGTTTATGGAATTTAGATGAATTTTGTGGAATGATGTTAGGCACTGATAGCAAATTGACGGGGAACCTGTAACAATGACAAACCAAGATCAAACACACACTCAACAATCACTGAAGCTCACACACAATCAACCAACAATCAACTAACAATCTGTTTGAATTCTTCTTTAATATATCAAATAATCAATGTCTGAATAATGTCTAACAAAATAATAATGAAACCCTATATTGATACTAATCAAGACATGTTGGAATTTGAGTCAAATTAGGAAAGACAAAATCCCTATTTGAGTCAAAATCCCTAAACTAATAATTTAGGTTTGAATTAAATTAGGAATAGTCAAGATCCCTAATTGAGTTAAAATCCCTAAACTAATAATTTTCCAAATTAAATAAAACCCTAATTAAATAAATACTAAAAGACTATAATAACCCTAATAATAAAATAAGCTATGCTACATCAAAGATCGTTCAACAATAATTTATAACATATCACTACTAGAATTTTTTTTATACTTGTCACATAGTTTTTCAAATATTTGGGAGTTCTTTGTAATACTGACAACTATGGTATGCAATGATAAGTCAAACCCTGATTTTCAAAATATTTGTGAGATGGCCACTAAACATATTTGTCATATTGAAAAATTGAGGGACAAATATGTAAAAATGCTGAAAATCCCTTTTTCTTTCTTTCCCTCCTCCACGTTTCACTTTCCCTCGCCTTTTTAATCCCTAGCCGCTCAAAGAAATTAGCATTAATAAAATTAAAGCTTTCGATTTCATTTTCCTCCTTCTCATTCAATGCATGTCCCTCTTCTCTTTCACTATCCCTCCTCCATCAATCGTTCGTTTTCCCTCATTCATTATTTTTTCCTCGCTTAATTGTTCACTATTTGCACTTCCTCTGATTCATGTTTACAGCTATTGGGTCATCAATCAGCTTATTCATCACCTATCATTCACTTTATTACCTCGCTGATTCATGGTTGTAGCTCACTCAACAGCATTCACGATTGCACGCAGAAGAGAAATCACTGACGTGCAGAGGTGAAATCTGTCCCCAAACCGTGAATCGGTAACTTACTCATTACTTTCTTCTCTTCTATTTTTTCCTCATTTAATTTATATGAAACCCTATAAATTCCTCTGAAACCCTAGAAATCAGTCTATTGAAATCAATTAGTTTAATCGATCTATCATCTCTTCACTTACTTAAAAACCAAACAAACGATTTTTTTCTTTGTCTAAGGTTTTTGTGTTCTGATTTCATCTTACAAATGGGAATTGTAACTCAACACTCATTTAAACTTAAATGTGAAGGAACAAATGGGAATTGTTTTCAAGGGAGATAGTAATTGGTCATCAATAGCAATAAAGAGGAAAAAATGAACTTGTTTAGTTGTTTTGGAGTTAAACGGGCAAGAGTTAGTAGTTATGAACTGATAGGCACAACCTAGTTTTATAAATGAGAAAGCACAAATCTGCCAAATGCCAATTCACTCTTTGCCTCCTTGCTAATAATGACAATTTTGCCTAAAATGCTTTGCCTAACAATTTAAACATGGGTATTTTTTTTCTTCCTTATTAACCTTTATTTAGTCGTGGATTATTTAATCTTAAACTATTTGATTTGATTTTTTTTCAGGGAAATGTAGGAATGATGTGTATATATGGGGGATTGCGAGCCACCAATTGATTGTCACATGTTAAATGACACATATTATGAGTAGGCTAAGCTATCATTATGTCATGAGTGACAGAGTTGATGAGAAGGGTCAGCCCATGTGTGTCTCTCTGCAAATAATCACATTAACTACAAATGGTGAATGTGTCTGCTCATAATTTTGTTGATATGTATTTTTGGTCATATTTAATTATGAATAGAGAGGCTATTTTCTCATGCATCACTTGCATCCTAGAAGACAATGATGGAGTTTACACTGCATGCTCCTTGTCTTGCCAGGATGGTGATGAGTTTTATATATTTATTTGCCCTTTATACTATTAATGTCAATGCTGGACAATTAATGTTATTGAGGATTTTCCTTTTTCCGTATTAATTAAGAGTTTTAGTTATAGCTCTTGTCAATTACTGTTAGTATTATGTTATTTGTTTAGGGGAAGGGAAAACAAATAGAACCCAATTCTAATAACTTTATGCTCTGTTTCATGGTTTTTAGCTAGTTTATAGCATTTGACTCATTGCTTGTAGGATCTGATGGAGATGAATTTATTGTTCGGGTGGTTTTAACGCTTGCAAAAGGCTATGCTGTTCAGAATTTCTTTCTTGTTCTATTATGTTCTCTTCAAGCACAAGCAAGTATAATCTCCTAGATTAAGTGAGCTGTTAATTATGATTTTATTTTTTTTAATTTATATAGCTGTTACTTTATTCATACTCTTTTTTTCTTTCAGGCTCCTATTGAATTCAAATTGTGTTGACGTTTTTTAAGTTTGATTTTGCTCTATGCAAGGGTGAATACGACATTTGGTCTGCATTCTTGGCACTTCTTGTTTGTCTCTTCTTCTTTATTCCTAGTGGGTTTTGGTCTTAGTTTCTCAATTGACTCTGAGCTTGCTTTATCCTCATATCTCATCTTCTCATTTCTAAATAACATGCACTCGTTGGCTAGATAATATAAATGTCTCGTATGAGTTTTATATTTTTTTCATCATTCTTGTAAAGACAAGCCTTTTGGGTTAATGTTACTGTATCATTCTTGTAAAAATCAGTTGACTGACCTTTAGGTTAATTATGTTTAATAGTTAGGCGCCCAGCTTCCCTATTTTGACTTTTCATGTAATGGAGTTATTTGGTTATTATATTTCTGCTCATACCCAAAAAAATTTGTCATCTTTAATTTGGTTCCTGGGTCCAAAAGTGGGTAAACATGTTGGTGCTATAGAAATGTTGGGGGATAGATAAGCTCTAGTTGACATTAAATTTGAATGGAATAACAACAAATTTTGTGGACCTTTAGTGATGAGAGTGCTAATTTATTAATATTTGTTCAGGTTTGTATGTCAATGAACTTGGGAGTTTATTTAAAGTGAAACCTCAGTAACACCTTTGATTAGTTTAACTACCACTTTCCATACCAGGCAAAAAAAAAAAAAAAAAGATTTAGCAGTGTTTAATTTCGGCCTTATATAGCCCACTGTATAGGGTGGTCCTGCAGCGTCGATTAAGTTTTCAGCCTTTTACTTTCTTATTATATTATGTTAAAAATACATATGATGATTAATGCAACATTTATCTTTTTCTAATCACTTTTAAAAGAAAAATTAGTATCGTCTATTATTATTTGTATTCTTTTGTTAGTTGGAATTAGGATGGTAAATTATGAATTGTAATATTGAAAAGATTTATGGTACCTAATGGTTAATAATAAATCATATATAAATAATAATAGTAAACACAATTTAATGAATTGAGATATAATAAATTTAGAAAAATATCAATATTCAGATATTGTATTTACGTTGTAGACAAACTGTTTGATGAAATGCATGCGACTGTTAGTAATCTTTTTTGGTAGCTTTGGTTAACAAAGTAATAATCTAATATATATATATATATATATATATATATATGTTGAAATTTTTTAATTAATTTTATATGTATACATGAACTCTCATATTTTAAGTTACATGTGTCATGCATGTTCTAATGAGAGTGTTTCTTTCTTGTCTATCACTTCCTCTTACCTGGGCTTTTTTTCCATTTTATTTTGATAAACACATTTTATCTGAAGATCTGATCTGCAGTTGGTATTGAGTTTTCTTTTTTTGAAGATAATAAAAGATTCTATGCTACTGAAACAAAGAGTGCTACAAATCTATTAGCAATTTACCATATTTCTAGAACTATATCTCTAGCAAGTCAGCAACTAGTTTGAGATATATAAAGATTACTTATAGAAATTCTGCCAAATTCTTATAATATATAACCTTTGTCTTTTGAAACTTTCTTTGTAATCACTTAAAGTTTTACATTTAATTGGCTTGAGTTTGTAAAATTGATTGCGTAGTTGATAGTCTAGTGCATTTTATTTTTCTATGTAACTTTGTGTTTGAATTTTGTGCTTCGAATTTAGGCAAATAAAGGGTTTGGTCCCACTACACAGATAATTTATTCTTGTAACTTGATTCTTAGGTTTCCTAAAGGCACTAACAGCACCTAGTATGTTCCCTCCCTCTCTCTCTCTCTCTCTCATTTTTTTTTTATTTTTGCGTGCTTCACTTAATGAGTATTGGGTGTTGATTGTTTTAATTCTAATTGCGGTGCAATGCTCAGTTTAAAATCATGTCTA
This sequence comes from Boswellia sacra, assembly GCA_013180625.2. Taxonomy (NCBI): domain Eukaryota; kingdom Viridiplantae; phylum Streptophyta; class Magnoliopsida; order Sapindales; family Burseraceae; genus Boswellia; species Boswellia sacra. Next base: position 55,160 of record SNVD02002389.1, on the reverse strand, counting down.
CTTTTGAGGTTTGTAGTAAATTCTTATGTTGCTTTGTTTTGAATTATGTTATTTGTTGGAAGTTATGGTTCTTTACCGCATGCAAAAATGTAATTATCTAGATGAATTGTTATGGCTATGTGGTATTCAATGTATATCTCAATTTCCTAGTAATGTTGAGCATTATGTTTTGTAAACCAGGATGATTCATTCATATCCGGAGAGCCATTGGAGTTGACTTTATAAGTAATCAGTTTCTATGTTACAGACTTGATCTGTTCATTTTAATTTAACATGTGGTCTCACTTGCTCCTTGCTCTCATGTTCTCTTGTTTAGAAAATTTGCACTGTGGAGCAAGATGGAAAAACCAGGAAGCGTCAAATTGAAGGTTATGGGATTTTTTTTCTATATTTGCTTAATTTATCTGGAATTGTTATATATATCTACTATCTATGTTGGTTATTATTACAATTTGATTGAATTTTTAAGTTCCAACATTTTGCATCCAATGGAATTACTTACAATATGTATGACTCAATAGTCTATTGTGTAGTCTTTTATTTATATTGGAACTATTATCCTAATGCTTTTTAGTTTGACACTCCAATTGGAGTTGCTAGATAAGTCCAATACATCCTTGTGGATATTATAGAGGGCATGACTGGAGTACAATATATATGGAATTAAATGAATCAGTTTTATAGATATTTTTGGGAACTGATTGTGCATAATCTTGACTTGTCTATAGAAACTAGTTTGTTTTGGCGATCTTTATGAATTTATGCCTTTAAATCAAGCAAAAGCTGTCGCAATTCACAGTAAAATGACCTCTTACTAACCCTACTATAATTAAGAAATTTCATAACTGAAAGAAATACATATGTTGGATTCAACTGTTAACCTTATGGAGATAAGCAAAATTATCCTTCACTTAATGTTAAAATTATTCAATTATACATTTTCATTGATAATAGAATTTTCTTGTTACAGTACTACTTGCAATATCGGCAAATAAATCAATCAATAACTTGACTAAAGAAGCCATACTACAAGCTGAGAAAAAAGACGCATCATTATAAGTCTAGGGCGATTGAGTCAATGAGCATATAGTTAATTAATTTACACCTGCAAAACTTAACTATCTGTCAAACTTCTTTCTTTATGCTTAATTGATGCTGGTAATGGGTTCAAGTCCATGCCAGTTATTTGTTTTACTAGATGATGAATATTACATTGAACCAATAGTAATCAATTTTCAGGGGGAGGAGTTGAATTGCTATGGTGGGCTCTATTTCGACAAGCATCCTCAACTTAGAATAAAGGTGGTAGATGGAATTAGCTTTGCTGCTGCAGTTTTGCTAAATAGCAAGAAACAACCGAAGTGCTCCGTAGAGGAAAGCTCACCAAGGTTGCATACTCTGTTGTCCTTGCTTTGTGCCAAAGTAGTGTCCAGGTACTTAGCATTCAAAGAAAGGAGTCTATGGGATACACCAAAGCAAGGGGAGTAGTGATGACAACAGATACTTTTGATTGTCTTAATACTTTTAGAAAATGTTATTGTAAGTTACTACGATTTTTCATATTCAATGTTGATGTACATTTTTTTAGGCATACTTCTTTTCATAATTAAAATATGTTTTATTATTAAATAATATATTTTGATAAAAGATGATCTATTACAGTATTATTAAAAAAATCTTGTTTACAAAAATATAAAATATATAAATTTTTTTTTTATTTTTCCTAAAACCATACTTGGCGGCTACAAACCCACAAGTATTACATATATGTCTCAAATATATCTTCAAAATCCAAATTCTAAAGCACAAATACTTGAGGCTTTTTATGTGACAAATATGTTGCAGTCCTATATTTGTGGGTTTGACCAACTCACAACTATACAATATTTGTCAGTGCCGAACTTGTGAGCTAAGAAACCCACAATTATTACATACTTGATGGGGATAAACACACAAGTATGAAGATTTTTCTAGTAGCGTATATCTTGAGGTTCAGAATAACAAAAGTTTAGATTAGCAGGAAAAAAAAAAATGATCCAACATGCTCTGTATACATACAACATATAGCACCAGGTATGTACCCCAAAAAGTTGTCTATATCCCCTAAAGCAATAGATATGTTCCACCAGAAAAATGATGATATTAGTGCATCCCCTAGATTCATTCAAAACAAATGAAAACCATCCCCATATACTACCAGCTTCAACCTCTTGGTTTTGGAAAATCTTTCAGCACCTACAAGTACAACTTGATTTCCATAACCCACCTCATGATATAAAAACTAGAAACTGCAACTCTTTTAATAAAATATAAAACCATTGAGAGTTACCCAATTGAGTTGAGAAATTGAGTAGAACTGATGATGTGCCCCTATTCTCACTTGCACTATGCAATTTCTGTAGGCTAACAATCCTACTTTCGAGCCACCATTATTCCCCTGCCAATTACAGATAATGCTAAAAGTAAAAGCACCTGTTCATTCAATCAACTAATGAAAAATACTTGGCTTTACACTCCGGGGACCAGATTACAAGTACTCTTGTTGTGTGCCAACTCCTTGCAATATGCACGCTTATCTAAGCATAAAAAGATATTGGTTACTTTGCAACTTCACCTAGTTCTTTTTTCCCCCATTGATCTATGTCAACCAGTCTTCATTTCAACAATAAGTGGCATAAATTTGTCATCATCACCTAATGTAAGGCCACATGTGTTGTGTATTGTTTAGAAAACTTGCTTTGTCATAAAAGTATATCTATTCAGGTATTTGTATTTGGTTATTTTAGTTTTAGTCATGGGCATGTGAAACCAACAATTCAAAAGAAAATTTCGGTCAATGGTAACTTTATAAACTTACTTAGCAGCGCGTGCCCTATTAACTTTGTCGCCCATGACATACGGTGTTCCTTTTTTGTTGAATTCTTTTCATGGATTTTCTTTAAATATGATCTAATTTCCTAAGGCTTAACAGCTAAATCATCCTAATTGATTTATTGAATGATAAAGAGATTATTTGTCAACCATACTTGATCCTGACGTAAACCAATGGTCAGTTCAATGTGCATTAGTCAGTATGTGCTGCATCGTCAGTTGAGCTAATGGCTTGGCTGTTTTTGTTGAATTATGAAAATTAATAAACATAGTAGCTGAAATCTAGAACCAAAAGATTTGGTCTAAAAATTAACATATTTGTGTCTGGGTGTTGGCCCTAGGCCAATGCTGTGACAGGTGCAACAAAATCCATTTTTACTTTTGACTTATAGAGCTTAATGGTTTCTGATCTGCTATAAAATCACACCTAAGTTTTCCGAAACCAGATTCTTTAACTTGCTCAATTTAGTTCCACGCAGAAACTGTTCTCTCTCTTGAATCTAACAAAATTAAGAGCCTGAGTTTTCTACTTGTAAGAACTTGTATTCTGTGAGTTAATAATGTTAGGGAATGACATTGGTGTAGTTTTGTTATTGTTTTGGGTGCTTTGCTTGACCTGAGTTTTGGTTGTCTTAGGAGCATACATTTATAATGAAAAAGAAGTATGTGCAATAGTGTGTTTTATAGCTGGATATGTGAAATGTATGATCAATTGTCTGTGCTTCCAATGTCAAGGTCTAAAGAGCTTTATAAATCTAAAAACATATAAGTCTCAAATTTCCTTTACTTAAATGTGGTATGCTTTTGCTAGAACATGTTTATATCTTAATATTTATAGTTAAATGTGTGAAACATTCATGACAAAATTATGTATTCAGTGCTGAAGTTGCCATAAGTCGATTAGTAATTTCCTTAATTCTCCTAAATTTACATGAAATCCTTGATAATCAGAAAAAAAAAATCTAAAAAGTTCCTTGATTTCACAAATTTTAAAGATTCGAAAAAAATTTTTATGCAGACTTTTTCAAGAAATGTAAAAAATTAAATGCTTTTAATTAAATTTTAGAAACACTGTTTGTAATTCTTGGGCATTTCAAAAATTTGCGCACAACTTGAAGAAGTCCCCAAATTTTTTAGAAATACAGATTTTCAATGTCATTTTGCAAAGTTAACTCAATATTGTTAAACTTATGTTGTCCCCAGGCACGGCTCTTATTCTGAAGAATGCCAGGAAGCTAAAAGATCTAAGACACTGTAGAATTATATTTTCCTGTACAGGTTTTCTTGTCTAGCAAGCAGAAATATTGGGGACCATTAGAGAGCCTTTGAGAGGAAGATAAGTGCAGCTATTCTCTGATACCTATTCCGGAATTAGGAAGTTAGTAGTTGAAAATTTACTGGGTTGCTGACGCATGTTATGTTGTTAAGGAAGATAGAACATGATATGCAATGAATGAGATGTACTTGTTGGTGCAAGGCTTGCCTCGATTTCTGGTCCCACTTTTGGTAAGATATTAAACAATGATCAATTGTTTGTGCCTGCTAAACATTAATAGAAACGCTTGTTATAAACCACAAATTGAAGATTAATTTGTCATACCTTCAAGTAACTACATTTTCAGCGGATAGACGATTATGATGCGCTGAAGCCTAGCATTGCTTATCATTCTTGAGAGGTTTATAATTGCTTGGCAGAGATTAGATAAGGCTGATTGATAAGTGTTATATGATAAATGATTTGTATGCACTCTTGCTCGAGGATATAATTCATTCATTTTGTTTTGCGTCCATGGTTGTGCTGATAAGTTTATGCGGAGGACTGTTACGAAGGACAAACATGAGATGAAGAAGTTTGTCTTGTATGTTGTCGTTACTTTTATATAATCAAGAATGTCCATGTCATGCATAACATTATCAACTTCCTTATATTTTCTAGCTTATTCACGTTTATAGTCCTCTTTTCTATTTTTAAATGCATGGGTGCATAATGGTGCTTTTTTCCTTTTTCTTTTTATATGTATAGCTGGTAACTGTTGAACGAAACTTGAAGTGGAAATCGAAGAGTTATCTGAAGTGCAACCAGGAGACATAGGGGAGTGGAACAAAAAGTTCTGTAGATGTAGGTAAGTGGAATGAAGTGCATCATAAGTTAAAGATGGTAGAGTTCTGAAGCATCTAATTCTGGGTGTATGTCAAAATTCTCTGTAGGCCACTGCACCAGGCGATTGTGAAGTTGCTTGCAATGATTGGTGAGGTTGGATTGATGTTTTTGCCTTAGACTAGTTTTTGATTGATTAACTACCAGTAAAAGCTAACTTATTATCACCATTACGGGAAGGGTCTGGCAATGGAATAACAAAAAGTCCGGGACTCTGTTCTTCCAAGGGTCGCATACAAACAACTTATCACAGGAGCCTAGTTTCATATACTACATAGTATTCCGAGTGTTTAGGTTCGGGTCAAGGTAGAAGAAGAGGGCATGGTTAAAGAGTTCTTGGACTAACTCAGACCCAAAGAGAAGAGGAACAAGGAGAAAAATAACCGCACATGCCTCAAATGTTGACATTTTAGTCTACTAGATCTTGAACTGCAGAAGTAATATGATTGGTGGACCGCACAAGGCACTGAGAGGCATGACTTGGTGGTGCATAGATGCTGATCCTTCCTGAATCATGAACATCAGATAAGGCAGGTTTTGGCCTGAGGGAGATGCTATTAGGGCTTCTTACAAATTGTTTGAGGGTTATGTTTAGTTCTGATAAAATTTACAGGTTAATTTTTAACCTTCTCCAGCATATCAAGGCATGTATGTGCTTGCTAGAAAGCTGGATAGTTGTGGACAAAATATTGGGTCATTGACATCAATGTCGGTTTCCTTTTTGTTTGTGGTTAAACACTTATATAATGGTACATTAACCATTTTTTAGGGGTAATTTGGGAATACATGTAATAAAGATGGGTCAACGAATGTCAGTAGCCTATTGACAATTTATTTGGAGGATAAAATCGCAACATATGCCCATTGTAGCTTACCTTCTCACGGATGAGCTTCTCGATGTGGTAAGCAACTATGTGTTTACATTAGCTTTTGACTATTAATGTTTTGAGAGGTTTCAAAATTCATCTCGTTTGTGTCATGTACACCTACCAGGTGTTATGATCATAGAACGCAGCCAGCAGAGTGGACTTATAGAACCATTTGTATCGATTTGTACAACTCATTGCCTTCTGCCAATGAGACAGGATCAGTGCTGGCAATGTGCAAATGCCTGCTCACCTACAACACTGGCTATGCTCAACTAATTAACATATCAGCATCCACATTGCAATGCGCGAAGGAGGGTTGGGTTGCCAGTGGCCACTACGGGACAGCAGCTTGTTGACTGCAGTGTTCTCATGCACCAGCCTATTGTCACGAGCTTAGAGTTTAGCGCAGCTGCTCGTGCGGCACTTAGACAACTTGAACCCGAAAGTTGCTAAGTAAGCCTTGAAGTTTGCTTCTCGCTCAAGGAGAAGTTAGGACCGTTGAGCCAAAAGAGCTTTAGAGGCTAGAAGAAGAGAAGGAACTTAGAGGCAAATATTGCTAATGCAAATGAGCTTTGTATTACACAAGAGAACTCTTACAATGCTTTGTATTGTAATTGCTTGAATTAGCTTGGATGATTACAAATGAGCCTTGGAGGGGTATTTATACTAATCCACCTCCCAAATGAATGGCTAGGATTCAATACATCCAATGGCCATAAATGAGTCCTACCTAACTTAGGTGTGGTAGGTGAACTACCATTGACATTGTATATTTACATGTGAGAGTTGTACATATTTGACTTGCTTAGAGTTTCTAGAAAATGGGCTTGGGTTGCAAGTCTTCTAGAAATCGGGCCAAGCCTTTGTGCACGTTTTGGGCCACTCTAGCAAGCAAATTGGGCGGGCTGTGACATCCTCCCCCACCTATTTCTGCGACGTCCTCGGCGCGCTCTCATCCTTGTAGCGTTGGATGTGATCGCCAAATTGCCACAAGAGATCTTCGCGTTCCCAACTTGCCTCACTGTCCGGAAGGTTTTTCCACTTCACCAAGTATTCGGTGTATGGTGGAACTCCTCTCCTTCGAATCACTCGATCCGCAAGGATGTACTCCACGTCCTTGTCGAATGAGGTGACGACGGCTGTGGGTGCTCGTTTGGACTCGCTTCGACTTGGATCCTCCTTGTCCTCATGATAGGGCTTGAGGAAGCTCACATGAAAGACCGGATGGATCTTGAGGTTAGGGGGCAAGCGTACCTTGTAAGAGACTTCACCCACTCGTTTGATAATTGGGAAAGGACCCTCGTATTTTCGAACCAACCCCTTGTGCACTTTTCGAAGTGATTTGAATTGTTGGGGTAGGAGCTTGACGAGTACCAAGTCCCCCTCTTGAAATGTGAGGTTCCGTCTCTTCGTATCCGCCCACTTCTTCATCTTTTTGGCGGCCTTGTCCAAGCATGCTCTTGTGATGTCGGCTTGTTCGTGCCACTCCTTAGCAAGCTTGTAGGCCGCGGGGCTCTTTCCTCCATATGTCGAGGCTATGGCATGTGGAGTCATTGGTTGTTGTCCCGTCACAATCTCGAAGGGACTCTTGCCCGTTGCCTCGCTCCTTTGGAGGTTATGAGAGAATTGGGCAACATCAAGCAACTTTGCCCAATCATGTTGGTGAGCGCTCACATAATGCCTTAAATACAACTCGAGCAAGGCATTTATGCGCTCGGTTTGCCCATCGGTTTGGGGATGAAAGCTTGTAGAGAAGCTTAAGTCGGTCCCCAACAATTTAAAGAGTTCTCCCCAAAATCGACCGGTGAAGCGAGGGTCACGATCACTTACAATGTTTTGTGGAACTCCCCATAGCTTCACTACATGTTTGAGGAATGCTCGAGCGGCTTCGTCCGCGGTGCAATCCGTGGAAACGGGTATGAAGGTGGCGTATTTGCTAAAGCGATCGACTACCACCATGATGCTCCCGTACCCTTCGGATTTTGGCAAGGCCATGATGAAGTCCATCGACACACTTTGCCATGGCCTTTCCGCAATTGGTAGGGGTTCTAGCAAACCCGCTGGACGTTGGTGCTCAACCTTGTCTTGTTGGCACACAAGGCAAGTTCTGACATAGCCTTCCACGTCTTCTCGCATTTGAGGCCAATAATAAGAATCTTGCACGAGCGCAAGGGTTCGTGCCATACCTGGGTGACCAGCCCACTTAGAGTCGTGGCACTCCTTGATGATTTCCTTCCGCAAGTTCCCATGTCTTGGCACAAACAAGCGATTCCCGGTTGTGAGGAGTAGGCCTTCATCAAGCCAAAAGCGTCGTGTCTTCCCCTCACTTGCCAACTTCAAGAGATTTTTGGCTAAGGGATCGTGCTCTAGGCCTTGTTTGATGCGGTCAATGAGCACACTTTGTGGACGACTTGCACTTAGGGTGGCAAGTTCCGCCTTGCGACTTAGGGCATCGGCCACAACATTTGCCTTGCCCGCTTTATACTCGAGCCTATAGTCGAACTCGGCCAAGAAATCTTGCCATCTTGCTTGCTTGGGGCTGAGCTTCTTTTGAGTTTGGAAATAGCTTGTTGCCACATTGTCGGTTGCCATTTGCTCTTGTGCTCGAACCGTGCTCTGATACCAACTGTCACGAGCTTAGAGTTTAGCGCAGCTGCTCGTGCGGCACTTAGACAACTTGAACCCGAAAGTTGCTAAGTAAGCCTTGAAGTTTGCTTCTCGCTCAAGGAGAAGTTAGGACCGTTGAGCCAAAAGAGCTTTAGAGGCTAGAAGAAGAGAAGGAACTTGGAGGCAAGTATTGCTAATGCAAATGAGCTTTGTATTACACAAGAGAACTCTTACAATGCTTTGTATTGTAATTGCTTGAATTAGCTTGGATGATTACAAATGAGCCTTGGAGGGGTATTTATACTAATCCACCTCCCAAATGAATGGCTAGGATTTAATACATCCAATGACCATAAATGAGTCCTACCTAACTTAGGTGTGGTAGGTGAACTACCATTGACATTGTATATTTACATGTGAGAGTTGTACATATTTGACTTGCTTAGAGTTTCTAGAAAATGGGCTTGGGTTGCAAGTCTTCTAGAAATCGGGCCAAGCCTTTGTGCACGTTTTGGGCCACTCTAGCAAGCAAATTGGGCGGGCTGTGACACTATGCTCAACTGATCAAACTATGGATTAGGCACAGAAACTTTGAAAAAAGTTTTACGTGTTGACTAGTAGGAGGATCAGGTTTCATGTCAAAATTATGCACGGTTGTTTTGTGAAAATGACCGCATTATACATCTACCATGTTCAATAATGCAATGAAGGACCATTGCTAGTTAATGAACTTTAGTAAATTGTCTAACCTTGTATTCCGCATGAAAGACTGAGAAATTATTTTGTTTCAACTTGCAATTTTAGAGATCCTCTCACAATGGCCCCATGAATCATGAACCAGGATGCATAAGTCTACATCTGTATGCTCTTAAATTCTTTCCATTTCATCCCTTCTCTTATTTGTTTAATTTCATGTTAAATTTTGATGGGGTTGCTTTCGTCCACTTGGTTTTATGATGGCTTCAAATTTGGGGCTTTTTGACTGCATTGTATATGTGTTTGTTAAATTTGTTCCAGTTATTGAAAGATTTAAATTATCGGACTTGACTTCAAAGCTGGGGCTTCCTCCGAATCCTACAGTCTTTGGCAAGCGGAAAACTCTTGGCTCCTCGGGAGGTAGGTGGTCCAAGGGGAATTGAACCTTGGACCTCGTGCGAGCAAATTATGGTCTGACTACTCTGCTTTTCCCTTAGGTTGAAACTGTTTTATTTGAAACCACATTTTACAGGAGCCTTCCCAAGGCATTGGCATCTCATCAGTGAATTAACACTTTTGTTTATATTGCCAATATATTTTTCTCTTGCAGTGTGGAATTTCTTGTGATTTCTGTGCAATTTATCAGTTTTTTGGTTAGGCTATGATGTCATTTTTGCTGGGACTTCCTGAGAGAAAAAGGGCGGCAATATGGTAATTCCTTGCTTGCAAGGTTGTTGGTTTTGAAGTTACTTGTCTTATGGCATGGATTGAATAACTTTGTTAGTGCTAGTAGTTTAGAAGTAAAAGGAGTATGTTAACTCAATTTGCGAACTGTTTATCACAAATCTTAGCGAAAAAAGCTATGCGTCATGGCGCCAAAAAAAAAGGGTGTAGCTAAAATCTTTATTCAACATCTTAAAGGAGATTACTGATACTGCAAGGGTTGATTGTAACATTGTTCTTCTATTTTAATGCATATGCTTTGATGAATGGTACTCTAATTGGGGTTCTGAATTTTTTTTAGTTTGTCCATTTTAATACTTATGGCATTTAGGACGGAGCCACATAGGCTTTAAGAGGGGCGTTTGCCCCTCATGGAATTTATAAAAAAATTCAGAAGTTTATTCAAAAATTCCTCCACATGTTAATATTTTCAAAAACCCCCTAAATGTTTGAATATTTACAATGTATATACTCCTCCGTGTTTATAGTTTTATAGGGAACCCTTAGATGTTCAAAATTTTATGAACTTCTATAAATATTTTAGTGTCTGTTTTTATGGAGAATTTAAAATTTTATCATTAAGACAATTTGCCTCACTATATCAAATTTCTAGCTACATCTCGGATTCGAGTTAATTAGGGGAGGAGTGGAAGTGAACATTTGTGTACATATGATATTATATTTTATTTTAATTTGAGTCATGCTCATGGTATTTTATTCCATTTCTTTAAGTTGGAGGATTTTTCCATTATGTTTGGCGTGGAAATGAACCTGTTGAAAATGATCTTTTTAAGCATTACTAGGCACTAGCTTGAAAAGTAACTTGGCTCTCATACAATGTTTGGCGATTGGGGAGATAATTGCTTGTTGTTTTGATTTAGTTGATGAAGATTAATTTATAGTGAAATATTTAGTTTGAAAATTTTTTAAATTTTTTGAAATGATTATTAATAATAAATAAAATGTTTATAATACAAATGCATGGAAGTTAATGTTCTAATTTCAACAAAGTTACTTTTAATTCTTTCCTAATTAAGATGCATTAAATCATAATTAATGATAATTCTTTTTTGTTAAGTGTCACTTGATCATCCTATTGATTTTTTTTCTTATTTTGTTTAATTATGCGAAAAATGAATTTGATGAATAATTGATCCTGAGCTTGATTATCAAATAAAGAGTAATCATATACGTACAAAGTTGGTATTCCAATTTTGTGTCCCAAGTAAATTGGCTGCTGACATATTGTCACACCCAAATTCTATACGCTTAGAGTGAGTTATCAAACAGTCACTTTGCTCCAAAATCACACTAATTTAGCTCAAAAATTAATTTTCATTTCTATAAGAACAAAGTCACAACTACAGTTTATCATTTCACGTACAATAATCAAAATGTTCTAACAAAGAACAATCACAAGATGGTGTGACGACAGTTTGTGGTTGTCAAGGGAACTTTACCAGTTTTGCCAAAAGTCCTCCATCCACCTTCACAACTATTAGTTACCTAAGGAACACAATAAACTTAATGACTATAACTCAGTAAGTAAGCTAAATGAAAATGCTACAATACTCAATGAACAACAATATTCGCGTAGATGTACAGTTACTATTCAATTCTTATCATACAATAATGAATAACTTGTTCAGAAAGTCAAAAAATAGTATTCATTGTGTAGGGGTCACACCCTTGTGCAAAGGAATTCTTGCAACGGCACCAATTTTCTAGTTCTTAGCCATTTCCAAATTTAGGAGCGCAATGTCTGTTGCGCGCCTGCGTCAACTCTCTTTCTAGACCTCTATAGATCGGTTAAGGCTACGCCCCATACTAGTGGTCTTGCGCCATTTCTATGTTTGGCCTATAATTTTTCCACTTCTGTCTATCTCTTACATATCAACATTATTGCTAAGTGCATCTCACATATGCACTTTTCTAGTCATTCATATTTTTTGAACACGCACCCTTGTAAATATATAGCTCACTTAAACACGCTTTTCGCATGCCATTCACATCCTCACATACATTCATAAGCACATATTTCAATACATACATACGCTTTCTCGATTAACTCATGTCATTCGCATATATATGCCCCATTTCATATCAATGAAATCTTGGGGTTTATATAACACAATTTCACACATGTGACACATACATCTTATTCACTTCACATAAATTGGAAGCTTCTGAGGTACTTATCGAACATACACTAAGGAACTGTGCTCTCCAATCAATGTATGACTTTTCATATCACATTCATATCGCATGAGTGGGCCCACATAACCACCCATCAGTGGCATTCGTAGGCAAGGCATCACCTCAATGAGCATCTCTCACACGAGCGAATCCGCAATCACTGAAAGTGATAGCCACTATAGTCCCACGGGACCTTATCCTGCCATACGAAAGATGCCTACTCTCGAAATAACTCAAGGCTAGTTTGACAATCTGAGTTATACCTGTCCATACTACCGAATCCCATATAGAGAAATACATGGTCCAAACCCTCAAGCTATGAGAGCTTAGTGTCCTAAGGTTTGGCATGCCATTCATGTATGGAAATTCACATTTTAGTCACATAAACGCATCTCTATGTTAAGCTTCTAATCCATCACGTTCAAATCATGAATTCAATTCGCATTTCAATCTCATAACATAAGCTCAAGGTCAAGCTTTCCATTCATCACATTACACAAGTATCACATAAGCCGTAATTTATTGTGTCCTTAGAAAAATTGAGCTTACTTACCTTATAAAGCTCCTTTGTCGAATCTTGCATTCAACCTAAGAACACAATAACATTTCTTTAAGGGTCACCATACCACAATGGCAATTAATTCCCTTTTCTGTTTCATTTTTATACATACTCAATAAAACAATTTCTAACAAATAGTTGCCTACCCCAAATTCTACACAACTTTGTAGACAACATTTTTACACATACAACATGTCTCCTTAAAATTTTCAAAGCACAATGAGGTCATAATCCCTCTCAAATTCACTTAGTTTTGTACATATCATTTCTATCCATGTATTCCTCCCACTGCACAGTAGGACTTTAGGAATTTATAGAATTTGTAATCATACTCAAATGGCTGTAAAATTTTACAGGCTGATATATAACACATACAAAATTCACCATACCAAAATTACAGCTTTTTAAAGGGTTTTGGTCTTTCAAAAGCAATTGTTTCCACTTGTTTTTTTTCTGGAAGTTAGAACCCTCAGCTTTATTAGCCCAACTTAGAAAAATCACCACAATTTGTACAAAATTTCAACAACCATGAAAATTTTCAGTCTCAAAGGAAACATGTTAAAAGCTTTTCATACCAAAAATCAAAAATTTTTACGAAGATTTGACCCCTCAAATCAAGTTCGTTCCCCCGCCTCTGTTCTAAAACGTGGGAAATCTAAATTTTATGTTAAAATTTAAAAAATTCACCAAAATTCACATCCTTTGAATTTTTTAAGTGATTCAAAATTATACATACTCTTAGGCATGTCTAGTTTAATCAATAAAAATTTCAAAGACAAAGAATAAACGTATAATTTGTGAGAATTTTCGTACTCCTTATTGTTCAATGTAATAACCCTGCAGAATTTAAGCTCAAATCTTATTTCTAACTTTATATCCTCATCCAATCCATTTAGTTATCCCGTAACTCACTCTAATATACCTCACCTACCAAAATTTCAGTATATGCACCTTAAGCCACAAAAATTTCTAACAATTTTTCATACTCCAAAGCTAAAACTAGGAGAAGGAGGTAGGTGTTACCTTTCACTTCCCTTATCTTCTTGAATTCTTGACAAAATGGAGACGAAGGAGTGGAAGACGATGCTGAAGTCTTTGAGGTATGGAGAGCTAACAATGAATTTTCTAGAGGCTCTCTCTTTATATAGATAAGCTTGTAGGGATAAAATTCATTTCAAACCCCCAACTTCCTTGATCTTTCAAACTCATCTCCTAATCTTTACTTATAACAATAATACTTAAATACAACACATGTACATTAATGCATATATATGGTAACATAATAATATCATAGTCATTAGTAAAATTTAGGGTGTTACACATATCAATACAAGTAACTTGTCACATCACACTCCTTGATTAAATTAATTAACCGCCTATTGAGATTTCAAGAGCCAGCTCACTTGGGACACAAAGTTAGGATATCAATTTTGTATGTATAGCATTACTGTAAAATAAATTGAACCAAATATTTATGTTAATATTGTTGATTTAAAAAAAAAAGAGATGTTTTAAATAAAATATGAATTTTATATAATATATTTTAGATTATATCATATTTCATAATGAAATAACAAATATATATCTTAAAAACATTTATGTTTATTTAATATGAAAGTCTCATACTTGTATCTTAAGAAATACAATATCTATTTTATAATTATTTGAAATTTTATATAATAAATTAAAATTGAAATTTGTTGTTTAATGATAAAATATTTTAATGTTAGGGAAATTTTTGTCCAATTATTTTATGATTTATTTCTACCCAAATTTTCATTGCAAAACCAAATAAAAGAAATATTTGCTAGTCTTTTTTTTCCTATTTTTATGTGTTTTCCTTGTTTCTGTTTTGGTTTGAATTTGTTGAATTTGTTGTTTTTGTTATTATTTTTTTTTTGTTTACTAGAATGAAAATAGAAGATTTATTGTTAGTCTTTATGAAAAATGAATGATAAAGAAAGTCTTTGATTGTGTTTTACAATAAGAATTATTTGATAAAAAATTTGAAAAAATAAAATTAATAGAATATAAAAATGGGATAATGTGCAGACCACCTTTACCTTTAGGCTTTATTTTGTCAATAAAGGCCTTTTCCATTTTTTATAAATTTAGTTCCTCGATATTAGAAATTACACACAGACCTCTCTTTTATTAAATGAACGGCTAACTTTACGGAAATATGTTGAAATTGGAGGGAAAAAATAATCATTTAAATCTTTAAAATTTAAGAAACATAAATGTGATCGTGAGATTCAAACTCAAGACTTAAAATTCTTCACACTTGCATTTAACCATCGAGCAAAATAAATTGTTTGCTTGTAAATGAACAAAAATCATATTTACATAATAGAGCTTGTTCTTATAATAAACAAACAAATCTTTCTCATTTCCCACTCCTCTGTCTCTCCTATACGCTTCTAGCCGCCATCAACAATACACCCAAAAAAAAGAAAAAGGTCCTCAAATGTTGCCCATTCAACTTACAAATCACGTACTCAACGTCACTGAAAAAGGCTTCCTCATCTGCATCTTCAACCGCACCATCTCCAAGATCGATGGATACCAAGTTTCTCAACGCCGCCACCACCTTTGCCTCAAACCTTCGCTAGTACTCCTTTGTTGTTCTTCTTCTTCTTCAATATCCAAACTAAGAACCAAAATCTTTAATTCCCAAATTCCTCTTGTTCTTGGATGAATCACAATCAAAGCATTAGCACCACAATCGTGATTCGAAAGTTCTAATTCTTGAAGGTATTGGAGATATTGGAATAAAGGTGTTCCTCACCATCACCACTACCACTATCAAGTCATGCAACCACCATCCACTGCTAGGTTGCATAATGATTATAAGTTGTTTGTGATTTATAGAGGTTGTTAATTTTGTGATGGGAATTTGATTTCTAGATGATTTTGGTAATTCATTGTTAGTTTTGGATTCGGAATTTGATTTTGGGTTTAATTCCATAGTTGAGAAATCGACGACAGTAAGGGATGGGTTTGTGGTGGCGGTGACACAGGGATGAAATCAATGAAATTTTTTTTAGGGGTAGTGGTAAGATTTTTTTAAGGGTGGTGTCAGAAATTTAATTTGTTTTGGGGTTTTTTTGAAATTTTTTGTTCCGTTTTTAATTGATATTATTTTTTTTTGCGAATTTTTTTAAGGGCATTTAAGTAATTACAGAATATTTAGACAGAAATATGATGTCATCTAATGATGATTTTAACGGAAGGAAGTTTATGATGTATTTTCCAAAACCTAGAGATTAAATTTATGAAAAATGTAAAAGGCCTTTGTTGATGAAATAAAACCTAAAGGTCGAGGAAGTCTGTGATATTAGCCCCTATAAAAATAGACAAACAAGAATACAGTCGTTTAAATACTTCTAGAAAAATTAATAATATAATGAAATTATTTATCAACTAAATAAATTTGAATTTAACTTATTTTTAAATTTATCATCTAAATAAATTTGAATTTAATTTATTTTTAAATAAAATATATTTTTTTAAGTAAAATATAATAGCATATTATTAATTCTAAATTGTTTTGTAGTTTAATATTTGTAGAACTATGCCCAATAACGTAATATGTAAGAGCATTGGTACAATAAAAATGGAAGAATGAAAAAAAATTGTTGAAAAATGTTAAGCCATCCAAAAATCAGAGAGTTAAGTGCAACTCAAAACACAGAAAAGTTGTCCTATTTTTCTTTGAAAACACCAAAAGCTTGTAGTTGTACGTCTCCCAGGTTCTCGGATGTCCTCGTACTCAATTATTTTTTTTGTTTTTATTTTCACACGTCATAAATGCATCCACACAATTTCTCTTGTTTACCTAATGTCACTTACTAGCTCTAGGTTTTCACAAAATATCATTCAAATGTAACTTTTTAAAATTTCATTAGAGTTACCTACTTCTTACAAATCCATCAATCAGTTGCCCTCACTAATAATTTCTATTGATGTTGAAAAATGGGCACGAATGACAGAGGGACGCGTGCCCTGGAAGGACCGAGTCCTCATGCTCAATAGTTAGAATTGGTCACCTTGGATGGACCGCTACTCTCCTCTTTGTTGTATGCTCTCGAGGAGAAATATCATCTCCTGACCGTCACGTGAGCTCTTAGCTAATAGCACTACTAACGAACCCAGAATTGCAAAACTAGTAGAAAGGTTAGAGCACGACGAACGTCCTGGTGTGTACCTTTTGACGCTTAAGTCAGACATGACAGTGGCAATTTTATATAAAGTTTAAAGGAAGATGTTTAAGTATAAAATGGCATGATAAATAGTGGTGAAAATGAATGAAATTACGATGTAACAACTAGAATAACAACAAAACAATAGTTGAGAGCAACAAGTAGCTAAGAAAGCAACTATCCTATCCTTTTTTTTGGAGGCCCAAGACTTGGACAAACCTTAAAGAATCCAAAAATGGCTATCTAGGGTTTCCTACAACGCTCCAGCATTTTTTTTTCAACCTTAAATTATCCCTTTTAGACTCCTTTTTACACATTTGAGGGATCTGGGCCACCCATTTCATGTCAAATAGGCAGCTAGATGTTGTTTCTTGGTTTCTAAGCACATTGAAATTGTCATTCTCAATGCGTTGTCGCACTCTAGAGTTGCCACATGGATCGAGGGACCATTCCACTTTTATGTAGCATGCTAGACAGCTATTATGTTGTATTGTTTTGGCATTTTTTACATGGTCAAGAATGGGCGATCAGGACTAGAGAAGACAAAGGGTTGGCAAAGCAATCGATCGAGAGTTGAGTGGTCAGGAATGGGGAGTAAAAAAACTTGTTTGAGTATCTCAATTGCAATTTTACGGTGCTTGGGTTAGTAGAGGTTGATGGGGACTATTTGTCACGCTTTGACCCGCATGTAACACTTTACACTATGTGTGGCATTTTGTGGTCCCCATAAAACTTCGAGATATGGCCCCTACATAGTCTCAAAAATTGGCCCTCATGCATGAGGCCTAAAATGTCGACCGGCTAGTAACTCCTAAAACAATAATCGGCACCAGCCCTTAGTACTCTGCAAAAGAGAAAAGAAATTATAGGACTCATTGGCCAGATTGTTGACTAAGACCCTCCTACGCTCCAGTCAAAAATCACTATAATGAAATTTTTTCCTAGAGCACTAGATGATAATAACTTAACTCCTTGAGTCATTTTAATTATGGGGTCTTTCACATTAAATCTATATTCAACATGGATTCTTACTTTAGAGGTAAAAGATGCCCTTATTGATTATTTTTCCTCTTTCGCATTGATTTGATTTGTTTGTAATATTCTTTAAAAGACATATCCTTTCCTTTATAAAGATTGATTTTGATTTCATGCCTAGCTAACCAATTGGAATAAGTTTATTTCTAGTTTCGATCATTGATAGCTTTTAGGAATCAAACTCAAATAGGAAAAGATCAATAATTATATCCACATGCAACGTGAGAATATTGAAATCAATTTGGTAGGTAACAAACAGGAATCTAATTGGTAGGTACCAAATAGGAAGCTTTGCCGTCGAATGCAATAACTTACTAATTAGTGTCTTCATAGCCATGTGACTCTTTTCGTCATCATCACTCCCATGTTATATGAGCATCTTCAAATTTACTTGATACTTTTGGAATAGGAAAACATTGATCATATGGGAGAGTGCCGAGTTGAATTACTCCATATTGGAAGGTATACCAATTAGTTATTGTAGAATAGATTGTAAGATACCAAATAAAACCACCGAATAAGTAGCATGTCATTTCCCTTTGCTCTTTTGATGCATGATTATTAAGTGGTTGTGGAGCCAACTTTTCCTTTAGTGAAGTAAGCAATTTCAGCAACTTCAAAAATATAGCACAACTACAATATGTATTTGGTAGTTCTGAAATCACTTGGTCATGTCACTTAAGAAAATTTTTAGCAACTTCAAAGCTAATTCCTTAGAAGACTGAACGTCTATTTGGCAATTTACAATAACAACAAACCTCACGAATTGTCATTCTTTACTCAAGCCAATATTTAGCCTCTACAAATTTGAAGGGCAGTGGAGGCTGATGGGTGGTGTTGGCCAACTTGCTATATATCGATCACGATGGAACCGCGGTGGGGTAGAATCTTACTGTTTGAAGACTTTGAGCTTTGTGGTGGGTAAGTAAGTTCAATGATTATGGTGTTGGGTTTTTTTTTTTATTTTTTTTAATTTTCGTAACAAGTTTGACGGAGAAGAGTCTTTAGTTTCAGGATTCTGAAAAACTTTACCTTCAAGTTTCTTATCTAAAGAGTTGGGTGAAGATAATGAAGTTGCAGTCAAGATTATTAGAGGCTTCTATTTATGTTGTTGAATCACAATCCAAGCAAACTGAAGGCATAGTTTTAAGAGTCTTTGGAAAAGAACAAAAGGATTTCTACGGATGAAACAAACGAGTCTCCTCGGTGATTGAGGAAGCATCTTTTAGACAAGATTAATGTGGTTTCTTTAGTTGTTACAGAGGTGCATTGTATTGAAGGGGATTGGAGAAATAACAGTTTAGTCCTTTGGGTAGTATGGTGAGGTTCCAGGTGTGGTGTCAAGTACAAAAAAAAAGGAAATTGCCAAATTTGGAACTGGTTTTAGAAAACAGATTTTGAGTTATGATAGAATTAGATTTATCCAGATATGATTTGGAATTATGGTTGAATTTTAGGAATGATTGTTTAAATAATCTGTTTAATATATAGACACACACACATGTATACATATATCTCATTTTAATAGTACTCTTTTGTTCAATCTTAATTTTTTTATTATATTCATAAAATAAAGAATAAATTAAAGACACATTTATCCTTTCACTATTAGTCAATCCTAATGGCGTTGGTAGACCCAAGGGAGTAAGTGATGGATTTTGTAAAACGCAGAGGTAGTTGCAATGAAATTTTAAAAAGTTAGATTTGAATGATAGTTTGTGAAAACACGGGTAATAAGTGATCTTAATTAACTCTCACCAAAACAATCATTTGAAACCAAGATTTATCAAAACAAGCCAAAATCGAAAACAAATAGAGCCGATCAGAATTTCAGATTAGCGGTGTTTATGATATTTTCAAAGTTTTATTTCCTGGGACGTCGAAGAAGCCACTTTTACTTTAACCATTGAATAG
The DNA here is from genome assembly GCA_013180625.2 of Boswellia sacra. Classification (NCBI taxonomy): domain Eukaryota; kingdom Viridiplantae; phylum Streptophyta; class Magnoliopsida; order Sapindales; family Burseraceae; genus Boswellia; species Boswellia sacra. The sequence goes on along the minus strand of SNVD02002389.1, from coordinate 35,330 downwards.
TGAGTCAATGACTAGCATAAAACTTTTAGAAGGACTGAGAAATAGCAGATTTCGATATTCTGTGAATAGTGATGGCTTCTTTTCATATTCTCAGGGGAGGAAGTATAATGTATTCCTCAGTTTCAGAGGCAAAGACAACTGCAACAAGTTTGCCAGCCATCTACGCGGAATGTTGTGCAATGGAGGTGTGACACTCCAAATTTTAAGTAAGTTTAACTTACTTATATATTGTAAAAATATGTATTATTAACATTATGAGGTATGTGTATATATATGGAGAGGGATGAAATTAGATGAGAGATGGAAGGGTGTGAGTGAAAAGCTAAGAAAGTGTTAGGGCTTAATTGAGATTGTTGTGTGATGTACATCTATAAATATGGGAGAACTCTAGAAATTTCATTTTCTTTCTTGTCTCTACATAAACGTTTCCAGCCCTCTCTCTTTCTCTCAATTTGCTTTCTTCATTTGTGGAATTCAAGGAAAATTGAATAAGCTAGCGGGGAATTAAGGTAAATTCATCCTCTCCTTCTTCCTCTAAAGCCTAGCCATGAAATTCTATAAAGAAAATGTTAGATTCTACTATGATTAATGTTGTATTTATGTTATGTACATCATGGTACATGTTAAAAAACATGATATTATATGTGTTATGGTTTATTGAAGGAGAAGGGATGATGTTTGGGAAGTTAGGAAACGCAGTTGAGTGAAATTCCTACAGAGCCTCTTTACTGAATAGGGGTTAGTCCGAAAAATCCTATAAATTCTAGGTTCACTTTCTGGTCTTCAAATTTTTATAGGTGAAACTAGACATGTCAAGGGTTATGTGGAATTTGAATCACTTAAAAATTCAAAGTGTATGAATTGTAATGAATTTTTGAATTTCTGGTTCAAAATTGTGAATTCCCCTGTTTTAAAGCAGAGCATGGGGAATTAACTCAATTTGAGGGGGCAAATATTTGTAAAATTTCTTAATTTTTAATATAAAAACCTTTGGATATGTTTTTTGTTAGAATGTAAATTTTCATGATTTTTGGAGCTTTGTATGAATTTTCATGAATTTCCAAAACTGTACTTAAAGAATTGTGAATGACAATTTCCAAAACAGAGCATATGGAGTAAATTTCATTTGACAGACTTAAACTCCTTAGAAAATCATGATTTTTGGTGGAATGACTCTTATATGTGTCTAGTTCCAGACTAGAAAGTCTGATAAAGATTTAATAATTGTATAATTTTATAAAATTCTTCAAAGTTGCACTGTTCAACTGAGAGGTCTGCAGACAGATTTGCTGTGTGAATCAAATTAAGGATTTTCAAGGGGTATATGACCTTATTTTGACTCAATAAAATTCATGGACTATAATATGTATGTCTATTTCAGTTCCATGAAGTTTGGTGATGATTAGAAGTGAAAAACCTCTGGTTATAATAATCCAACCAATATATGTGTGTGACAGAGTTTAATAAATGATGTTATTGGTTGGTTGAACTATTGTTAACCTATAAGGGGTTTAATGATTTCTAAATGGGCACTGATCAGTGTGTCATGACTATGGCAATGGCTACCAGAGAGGAAGGAGAAGAAGAAGAGATGAACTTTAAAAAACTGCTTATCAAGAAATACAGGAAAACAAAATTAAGAGGCGAGGCTAACCATGTAAGTAGCTAGACCTTTTGGAGAACACAACAAATCTTAACTCTTAATGAAATGTGTTTAATGATTGTGTTTGTGAATATATGTGAAATATGTTGATGGAATGTAGATGGCCATGAATACATGGACCTTGATATGGGAAATGATTTGATTGGGGTTTATAGTGATTTATGAAATGTGTGATTTCACACACTTTGATGACTATGTGAATTACATGTTAGTGTAAATTCTATGTGTGTGAGATATAGAAATGTGAATGTGCCCTCATATATGTTAATTTGTTGTGATATGGCTTAAATAACATTGCCAATGAAACGATGTGTGTATATGAAGAATGAAATACATGCCAAACGTTCTAGGATACTAATTCCTTATGTGGATGGCATGACAAATGAATGTCTATGACATACCATGTGTATTAGAGTTCCATGAATGTGTATGAGTGGAAAATGAATGAGACCAGTTATACATGGACATAGTTGTGCAACGATGTGATTGAAATACATCGAAGAGTAATGAAAGGGTTGGCACAAATAAAGAAGTCAATGGGGTTCTATGTGTGTAGAAATGATGCCAATGTGTGGATTGTGCACATCCATAAATGTATATGAGATATGTAGGCTTATTGTATTTATGAATATATATGTGATTAATGAGAAGCCTACGTAGAACCTCAATTATGAAAGTGAAATGCAATACTGTGATGTGCGAAGGCATGCACTATTGTGTGATGTGTTATGAATTTGAAATTACATGCCAAGCCCATGGGAATATATTGAATTTCAAATGTGAAATGTGATACCGTTATATGCTAGCATTATGGTGAATGAATTGTGATAAGTTGTGATTGGGTTAGAAGCTTGACATAGAGCTTCATTTATGTGACTGAAATACGAAATGTGATATGTGAGTGAAAGCTTAATATAGAGCTTCACTCATATGATTGAATGTGAAAACTAATATGTGAATGGCATGCCACAACTTAGGATATTTGGCTCTCATAGCTTGAGGGGAGGTCTGGACCATGTGTTTCCCTACATAGGATTCGGTAGCATGGGCCCGGTATCACCCGGATTGTCAGACTAGCCTTGAGTTATTTCAAGTGTAGGCATCTCTGTGTATATGTATTGTTCCGTGTGGTAGGATAGAGTCCAGCAGGACTATGTGGCTGTCACCTTTGGGTGATGGCGGATTCGTGCAATGTGAAAATGTGATAACTACTCACTGCGACGATGCCTTACCTACAGATGCCGCCAATGGGTGGCTATGTGATATGGGCCCACATATGTGATCTGACAGTGATATGATAAGTCCTACCTTGATTAGAGAGCACTGTTCCTAAGTATCTGTGATTGTACTGTGGAAGCTTCCAAAATTATGTGAAATGGATATCCATATGAACAATGTAGCTAGCTTGTGGAAACTCATGTGTGAATGATTTATGTGTCCATGGGACCACATGAGGATGTGGTAGACTTGTGGAAAGTTTATTTGTAAATGAGACATGTGTATATAAATGGGTGTTTGTATAGATATATGTGATGAGCTTTGACATAGAAAAGCCATGTTTGATTACCCATAGACAAGTATTTATAGAATTAGAAATGTGATGGGATAAGTGAGTAATTGGTCTAGGAAATTGGCCAATGATGCAAGGTTGACGCATGAGCACCATTAAATGGTGCAGGAGCGCATCTTTAATTGACCTAAAGAGGTCTAGGCAGAGAGTTGGCACTACTGTGCCATTTTGTGTTGAAGCGCCACTTGCACAGATCCAAGTAAGAGAGAACAGAGAGTTGGTGCAGGCACGCCTCTCCCTTGGCGCAGGAGCGCGAAACTGAAATTTACAACGGATTAGAAATCAGAAACTTGGCACCACCGTACCAGTTCCCTCGCATAGAGGCACGATCCTTGAACAGTGAAGTCAATTTTTTAACTTTCTTAGCAGGGCACTGGTGGCTTGTATACCAAGAAATAAACAGTAATCAGTGATTTGTGGAATAAGTATTGAATAGTGGTCATATTTTGAAATGGTTATCGCCATTAATTGTTTTATTTTGAGTGTTACGCCAATTTTTATAATTCTAGCTACTTACTAAGTTTCATACTCACTAGTCTGTTGTGTACCTCAGGTATTCAATCATTTAAAGATTAAGGGAGGATTTCGACATAGCGACGACTGTGTTCCCTTGGCAAGCTCTTTTCTGTTGCAGTATTACTATATTGGGTGCAGGTTGTGACAGTAGCTCTTGATGTTTTTATTGATGATGAACTAAAGAAAGGGGATGAAATTGCACCATCTCTTTTGGAGGCAATCCAGGAGTCAATGGTTTCTATTGTCATTATCTTAAAAGGTTATGCCTCTTCTAGGTGGTGTCTTGAAGAACTTGTTAAGACACTTGAATGCAAGAAAAGGTACAATCAGGCAGTAGTATCGGTTTTCTATCATGTAGATCCATCAGATGTGAGGAATCAAACTGAGGATTTTGGTTATGTATTTGCTGAGCTCGGGGGACAGAGGAAAGAAAAGACGACGAGTGAGACATGGAGGAGTGCTTTGAGGGAAGCAGCCAATATCTCGGGTTGGTCTGCAAATGGTGAAAAGTACACAATTTAATATCTACTCTTTCATTTAGTATTTGTGTTTTGTCGTTTCAATTCATTTTACTATTCTTTTCTTACATCTTTTTAAGGTGAGAACATATTTCAATCCTTTTGAAGTTAAAACGTCACCATTTCAATTCAATTTTTTTATTACTTTTTAATCTATAATGATGAAGAGGGACAAATTCCATTGGCTTAAATTTCGTACCTAATTTCATTGATCGATTACATCTAAGCTATCATCAATTTATTAAAATCAGCCTCCGGAAATATGAAAGTAAGATTGCTGTCTTTTTCTCGTCTATTTATATTTATTAATGCTTATTTTCCATATTTGTTATATAGGGATGAATATGGACTTAAGAACACCATTGTTAAAGATATTTTGGAGATATTGAGTTACTTGTATCCAGGTGATGGGGAGGAGTTGATTGGAGTACAAACATTTGCGATTATGAATTGCATCATTAAATCTTTACAATGCATTATGTTGAGAAAACTTCATGTTATAGGAATTCGGGGAATGGGTGTTATAGACAAGACAATAGTTGCATAAGCTGTATTTAATAAGATTAGGACTCACTTTGAAGGTTCTTTCTTCATTCAAAATATAGGAGAAGAATCAAATAATCCTAATAGATTAACTTGTTTTAGACAAGAACTTTTTGCAATACTAAATTCTCAAGATTCCAAAATGCGTCACACTCATTCCAAAATGCATCACTCTGAGCAAAAAGGCTTAGTCGTAAAAAAGTTATCATCGTTTTTTATGACGTTACCACTTGTAGTCAACTCAAATTTTAAATTGGAGATTTTAATCTCTTGGATTTAAGAAGTTGAATTCTTATAACGACAAAGGATAAACAAGTACTTAAAACTCATGGAGTAGATAACCAAAATATATACGAAATTAAGGGATTATCTTATTTTGATGCTCTTAAACTTTTTAGTTGGCGTGCTTTTTGGCAAAATCGTCCTAATATAGGGGATAATTAGCTTTCGAACATGGTAGTTGGATATGCTAACGACAATCCTCTAGCTCTTAAAGTTTTGGGTTCCCATCTACGAGATAGGCCAAAATATGTTTGGGAAAGTGCAATAGGCAAACTAGAAATAATTCCTCCTAAATAAATTCATGAGATGCTAAAACTAAGTTATGAAGGACTAGATGAAGAGGAGAGAAACATATTTCTAGATATTGCATGTTTCTTTAAAGGGGATAATAAAGACTTCGTAATGAAATTTTTAAAAGCATGTGGCTTCTATCTAGAAATCGGAATAGATGTTCTGAGTGACAAATGTCTTGTAACTATAACAAGTGACAACAAGATAAAAATGCATAGTTTACTTCAAGAAATGGGTTGGTATATTGTCCGATAGGAATCAACAAATTATCTTGGCAAACACAATCGGCTATGGCATAATGATGATATACGTAATGTACTGAAAAAACGCACAGTAAGTGTCAACTGCATTGCGTAATTTTTAATTTCTATTTTATAATATAGTTTTTTAATATTGTGAAACATAAACTTTGAAAATTTTGTTTCTACGATTTGCTTTGTGCAATAGCTTAGCCGAGAGAGGTTTTGAATGTGTTCACTACAAGAAAAATGCTCATATTTAGCGGTTTTTGGCCGTTTAATATACACATATTTGGCGGTTTCTAAACCGACACCAATGGCACCTTCAAATATAGTCTATTTAGTGGTTGTTCAACCTGCCAAATATGTACCTTATCATACTTGGTGGTTTTTGGTTGCCAAATATGGTTAGTTAAAAAAAAAGTTTAAAAAAATACTTGACGGCTTTTAGCCGCCAAATATGATTTTTAAGAAATTAAAAAAATATAATCTGAAATATTGGCAAATTAACTATTTATAAAATGTTAAAACAAATCCATGAACCTAGCATGTAATAACAGTATAATTACAACTATTATCAAATCAACATTCGACTTCCAACATCTCACGATAAGTAATTAAGAGTATCATACACACTTCCACCTTTATTGTACTCAACAAAATATACTACAATTATATCTCAACTCTAGAAAAATGTAATTTCAGGTCTATTGATATATTTTCATAATCATGTTTAAGTTTATGTCAATTTGCAATACAAAACTAAACTTATCTTTCAACAAAATTTTAGCAACCATTTGATCTTCTATAGTAATGAAAATGGTAAAGTTATCTCAATGTACAGTCACCTCAATGAAAGCTGCAACATTCTAAAAAGCAAACTAATAATCAATGAGCACAAAAACAACTATGGACTATTAAAAATTAATATTGTATAAATATTTACTTGATAAGTAAGTCCTCAAATAGAAAACAAGTAATAAGGCATATAAAGCAAATAATTAAATTATAATCTTATATATCAAGCACTAAAAGCAACATTAACTATTAGACTACTGGTAACCTTCTTTTCATTCATGAAAGCTTTTTCAAAACCATGTAACTTGGAAGGGCAAATTTCAAGACGAAATGCCAAGAAGGACAAAAGCCCAAAATATTACAAACATTTATTATTAAAATAAATAATTACTACATAAAAAATTTAAAAATAAAAAATCAAATTTCTAATACCAATTTTGCTAATTCCTACTAAATTAATAGCCAATAGTCATTAGATAAACAATTTTTACCCAAAACTGTAAGCAAGAAGAAAGGGAGAGACAGAGTTAGACACCTCCACAAGGACAATTGACAAGCCTAACTATATGCCCAATAAAAAAAAAATATTTCTTTTATATATGTACTTTCGAAGCTGAGCATTATCTTTTCCTTTCTACTTTGTAGCTATAATTACATAGGTCAATATATATTATTATGTAAATCAAATGTTAAAAAAATATTCTTAAATACTAATGGAAGTAAGGCTGGACACTTTGGAAAGATGTTGAACATGGGCTTTTCTTATTAAGGATATTTTATACATTATTTAGATTTTATTTTTCAAGTTATATATATTAAGATATTATTTGCTCTTGTAATGCTTGTACTTAGAACATATTTGTAATTTTTTATTGCATATTGAATTTTTAAACCTAGAGTTGGTGGTCATCATGTTAGCGTGGCATGGCTAATGCTTTAAAAATGATTATGTTACTTCATTATTTGATTATGGCTAATGCATTAACCTTCTAGTACACGACCAATCAAATGTGCCCATGGGTAAGTAAATTTCATTTGCTTTATAACCTGTAAACCACTCAATCTAGTTTAATAAAATAGAGTTCAAACCACAAAAATCACAAACTTTGGGACAAAAAAAACTCAAGAAATTTTGACCAAGTAGGTGCCCTTGAGGATTTGAACCCAAAGTTTCTGACAAACCATAGTGAACTGTCAAGTCTAACAGTTGCTAAGCAATTATTTATGGAAGCTGCAACCATAATAGATTATAAACAATCAAGGCACTGGCTTTACCATACAAAAAATTGAAAACTTGGTCTAAAAGATTGTGAAGGGTCATTGCTTTCGTCTACATATGCAACTATTAAATCTTAAACTTATTAAGCAACCACAAGTTCTATATATAATTGAGAATCAAATCATCAAAATGTCAAACCTTAAGTGATGGTTACAACTAGAAATGGTCATTGACAATTTCATAAAAGTGAAAGCTATTAAAATAACCATAATAAAATCGAAGAGACCAATACTCATCTGTGAAGAACAAATTTTGGTCACTCTAAAAGAAGCCAAACTCTAGCCATTGACAAAACCCAAATGAATACTCTGTAAATAAAAATCATATAAAAATAGTTTGTATTTGAAATGTGAACACCATCTAGGAAAGAGAGAGTGAATGAGGAAACCATTTTCAATGAAAGGAGGAGTCAATAATTAATACTCTTCAAATCCCATGTTTGGAAACTAACATCTAAGCTCTAATATGTCAATGGGCTTATAAATCAAAAAAAGAAAATTAGCTAAATGAAATCCAAGCTAACCAGAACAAAACAACAAGAATGCTATCAAAATGCCATCCTTTCCCTTTCTTTTCTTTTCCACCTTCACGTTGACTATTCTGCTTTCAAGTTTTTATTTTTCATTTGCTGGCTTACTCCTGATCTAGTTATGGCCGATGACTAGCTATTGAAGCCTAGAAAGAACTCATTCCTAACACAATACCCATATCCCTCGAATTAGTACACAAAACAAAAATAAGCTTTGATATTAAAGAATAAAACCAAATCAAACAATTTCAAAATAGCATATAGAACGACCAGAATGAAATCAATGTAAAAAAAGAAAAAGAGATCGAATTAGAATTTCAAAAAATAAAAATAAAAAAGAAAGGGAAGGAAACTAACCAGATCTAAAGAAGTCGATGAGATTTCTAAAAGGGAGATTGAGGTAAGTGTGGAGTCGAAGTTGGACTTCGTAACATGCTTAAGAGGAAACAATGTCGTCATCGTTATGGTGTTGCACTTGCTATTTTAGTCAAAGAGCTATAAAGAGAGAGTGAAGTGAGCTGCTGTGAATAAGAAAGGAAGTGAAAGGGAAAGTGAGGCGCAGCTAGGGCTAGAGTAGAAGGGAAAGTGAAAGTGAGTAAGGAACAGTGAGAAAGAGATGAATATATAGGTAGGGTTTATTTCTATATATTAGTCATTCATTTAAAAATATGACAAATATATAATTAAAGTAAAGACAAAATGTGTCAAATATGAAACAAAAGTGGGTTTGACTTTCAATTATGTGTTATAAGAGGCGCTTTTAAAAAAAACCGCCAAATATGAAAAAAATTCTTGTAGTGGTTCCAAAGATATAGTTTTATACAAAATATCATTTTTCTTGCTCATCAGGGGACTAAAGCAATCAAGGTATAAGTTTTGACATGTCTTAATAAAGAAAGACCATAAAGTTACAATCTTCCACCTTAAAAAAGATAAGTAGACTCACATTCATTAAATTTTATAACTTTCACTATGAAGAGAGTAATTTTAGTAAGATGTGCATTTTTTAGGGCCTTAAATTTGTTTCCAAGGAGCTAAGGTACCTTGGTTGGGATGGATGTCCATTAAAACCACTAAAGTCAAAATATCATCCAGAGAATCTTGTTTTACAAATCAACATGCCATAAAGTAATTTGAGACAACTTTGACAATTGGTGTTTAGGTATATATTGATATTTATGCGGTGATATTTCTGTTTTGAATTGTAAATTAAACTATTAATTTGTATTAGTACTCATATCTTTTTTCTCTTATAGTTTGATATGTTGAAACATGTTGATTTTAGTTTCTCTAAGAATCTAAGAAGCATTCAAAGTCTCTCATTAGCCCCAAATCTTGAGAGCTCGACTCTAGAAGGTTGTATAGCTTTATTTGAGATTTCTTCATCTATTCAATATCTTCAGAAGCTAGCTTTCTTAAATTTAAGGAATTGCAGAAGTCTTCATCATCTTCCAGTGAGCATTCATTTACGATCTCTTAGCAAAGTCATCCTTTCAATCTACTCAAATCTCAAAACATTTCCAGAGATCTCAAATAACATAGCAAAGTTATTTTTAGATGAGAATGCAATAGAAGAACTGCTTCCATGGACAGAGAATCTATCTAGATTAGTTATATTGGATCTTAAAAACTATTTGAACCTTGAGCGACTCCCAAGCAATAACTTTAAGCAAAAATTTCTTAAACATCTTAATTTATCAGGGTGTTCAAAACTTGATGGATTGCCTAAAGATTTGGGAAATTTAGAAGTTTTGGAGGTGTTTAGAGCTGAAAGACTTAAAAGTGAATTACCATCGTCTTTTGTACATCTGCAATTTCTCGTGGAGCTAAATCTGATTGATTGTGGTATCAAGAAGTTACCTGAAAATCTTGGTCAGTTATCCTCATTACAAGTTTAAATTTTTGGCAAAAATAGTTTTGAGAGCATTCAATCAAGTATCATAGACTTTCTAAGTTATCTTACCTTAACCTAGGACATTTTGGGAGGCTTCGATCCATACCAAATGTCACACCCCGAATCCCAAGGGATCCTAAGTGTTAATAACATTTGCTCATAGCAATTAATTGAGAACTATGGAAATAAAAGTATTAATTTTCATTAATAGACTTGAGCTCCCAACACTGACAACTATAGTACAGTGATATATACAACTGCAATTCAAAAATCAAAATAGTGATAAACAAAATAATGGTGGTGTAGCGGACAAATAGTTGCTAAGGAAACTCTGTCATTGCTCTGCCAAAATCCTCTAAAGATACTGTAATTTATCAACTACCTAAGGCATATAATAGATTAATGAGTATTAACTCAGTAAGTAAGCTAGGTTATAACATTAACAATAGCTTACGAAGAAAAATCCAATGCATAATACAATTCCTATTCATTACTTATCACACAAGCAACAAATTTCCTGTCATACAAGACATACAAATAGTTTCCAGATCATAGAGGTCGTGCTCTTGCGTATCGAGCCTTGATTGCCTGCACAAAGTTTCTGTCTCAATGCATTTCTCGAATCAAAGGGTTGCGCTCCTGTGCCACCCATGCTGCAAGCCTGTGCAAACATTGTGTCTAGAATTTTTTTGGTCGACAAACGTTACGCGCCCGCATAACCACACTTGCACTCCTGTGCTACATCTCTGTCCAATAAGCCTTCACTAGTCATTTTCCCTTTTTATGCACCCATACACATACTTATTATACTTATCACATATCAAACACAACCTTAGGGACCTACATCAAATATTATCACAAGTTGAGGCTAGTTTGATAATCCGGGTTATACCAGGCCTACATTACCGAATCATATGCAAGAAAACATATGGTCTAAACCTCCTCTTATTCAATCAATCACACTAGTCCTCACATGACACTTTGTATTGTGTATGGCACTTTGCGGTCTCCATGACCCTCAGGACGTGGCCGCCACACAATCTCAAGAGATGGCTCCCGTGAAATCACTCATAACAATCTATATGTGACACTTTGTGATCTTCATAACCCTCAAGAGGTGGCCCTTGCATAATCTCAAAAGGTGACCCTTATACAATCACTCACTCAATGAAAGCTTGGTCCCCAAGGCTATAGGCATGAATCTTCACTTTCATAGCATATCACATATCATTTTCATATGCACAGTTCCATGCCATCACATATCAAAGCCATAGACAACATTTCCTAATGAAGTTCCAAATTAGCACATAAGCTTCTTGTTTATATAAGCATATGGAAAAAAAATACACATAACATAAATAATAAGATATCTATTATGACCTCAGATAGGAGTCTAGCTTACTTACTTGTTTAGAGTTCACTATAATATCCTTATTTCAACCTAGAAATCATCAAAAATTCCTTAATGATCATCAAACATAATAACTCAAACTGACTAATTCACTAACTCAATACTACACACCCTTACTTAGATTATTTGTAGAAAGATGATGCTTGTCCCAATTCTTACAAAAATTTGCGGAGATCAATTACACATATATAAAGTATGACATGAAAATTATCAGATCAAAACAAGGTCATATGTCCCTTAACCCCTTAGTTTAGCACACCTTCAAATTCTATCTAGTGGTCGATCTCTTAGACTGAGCAGCATGGCTTTGGAAATTCATAAAAGCCCTAAAAATGATTAAATCATTACAAAAATTTTCAGTCTAGTTAAAGACACATATAAGATTTATCTATCCAAAAATCATGACTTTTTTTTAAACTTAGTCTGTCAAAAGAAATCAGATTTGCTTACCCTTTTCTAAAATTTGAAAATTTCAGATTTACAAACATAATTTTAAAAAATCATAACAATTTCTACATAGTTTAAAAAACCATGAAACTTTCTTGTTTTTAGGAAAATATACTCAAGATTTTACATACCAAAAATCAGGGATTTTCATTGAGGTAAAGTCTCTCATATAAAATTGGATTCCCCATGCTCTAGTTTGAAATAAGGGATTCCAAATCGGTTTAACAAGATTCAAAAATTCACCAAAAATTGCATATTGCAAATTTTTAGGTGAATCAAATTCTAGATGATCTTAAACATGTTTAGTTTAATATGTAAAAATTTCAGAACCAATAAGAAAGCATAGAATTTCTAGAAAATTTTGGATTATAGACTGCTTAGTAAAAGACGCTGCAGAGTTTTGGATTCAAGTATCACCTATGGCTTCTTCCTAACATCATCCAAACCATTTGAATCCTTCATGATTTATAACAAATCATGAATTCTAGCAAATTTCAGAGCATACATAACATAAAAGTACCATAAAGAACTTCATATTGTAATAAGTCATGACAAAATTCATGTATCAATATTAAAATTTGAAATAGGAGATGAGTTCTACCTCACTTCCTCTTAGATTCTTCTTCTTCTTCTTCAATTCTTCACAATAGAGAGGCCTAGAGGTTTCTTGAGAAAAGATAGAAAATGAATCCTCTAGAGGTCTTAAACCCCCACCCCATATATATATAAACATATGCACATATATCAAGTTAGGCCTCAAGCTCTTAAATCTTTTAATTATGCCCTTCCACATTTTAATTCATTATTATGACACTTAGGTACACACACAAGCAATAATATACATGCACTATAAACAAATTAAAGTTGTGACCATTTACTGGTTGGGATGTTACACCAAAACTTCCATGTCAGCTACAAATATAGATGCATACAATTACACATCATTGGACCTATCATCTATTTTGTCAATCCTTTCCCCAAAGTTATTTCTCATAAAGTAAGAGTTAACCTTATCAATTGTTTTAAGCTAGATAAGAGTATATTTAGAGAAATTTTGGAAGATGGACTACAGGTACAGTATATAAGGACGGTACAATTCCCAATGTTTTCCAGAAATAAACCTTGTCCTAGGTTTCATTCTTGTATTTGTCTACCGAGAACAAAGACTCCAAAGTTTTTTACATTTCAAACTATGAGATCTTTCATATCTTCCAACTTAGTAGCATCGATTGGTTTGTCCAGTGCTACTCTGAAATCTTTCATAACAACAACAGCCGGTTTGTCCAATCCTACATTTCCTAGTTTTCTTTTGTACGCAGTTGTAGAGTTTCGAGACTATCATGATGGGGGCCATGGTTTGGTTCATGGCTATCACTGTACATTTAGAAAGGGACATGAATTTGATGTACTGCAACAGTATCATGGTACTTCAAAAGGTTGGGACTATGAGACTAGACCCAAAAGGGTAAACTCAAACCACATATTCTTGGTATATGACCTATGTTTGGATATGATTATATACTCAGTAGCATGGCCTATAAACTTGACCATCCAATTTTATGTCAAGGTAAATGCTAAACTCATAGATTGTTGCAACATAAAGAGTTATGGAGTCCATTTTTTGCGTTGTCATAAAAGAGCTTCCCTTTGCTTGCAGAGGTCTCTCAAAATTTTGAAATGTGTGAGGCAAGTTGAAAGGAGGGTTTACTTCAGCGATATTAAAGTTATCGAAGGCATTTGAAGTAGAGGTACTTAATTTGGAGATAATGACATTTTTGAAGGAACTTCAACCAGACGGTTTTACTTGGGAAATACTAAAATTTTTTAAAATACTTCAGTACGAGGTGTTTCCTTCGCAAATTTCAAAATCTTTGAAGGAGCCTATAGGGCTTAATCATAGGAGATCTTTTGAGTAATTTTTATTGAAGCTACGTATTCCCATGATACATAAATTTTTTACCGAACTTGGAGGGATGATGCTTTCTCCCATGATGTCAGAAATTTTTTTGGAACTTGAACTGGCTATGTTTAACTTGAACTTGAATGAGAGAAGTCTGATGGGATGCAATTGAAATTCTCAAATTCCTTTGAAGCAAAAAATAGCCCCTGGTAAATGATTAAGTTATTGATTTCTTCTTTTCTATATATATTTTTACATAATGTTTATTTTATTTTGAGTCTCAAATATTGTTTATTGCTTTTATTTTAAACCTTCCTCAAAATTAGAAAGTCTATTAGGAACATACTTATAGTTACATAGCTGCAAAAATGCTTGTCTAACATTGCAGGTATAAGTTCAATTGCCTACACTCCAAACGTAATGTACAGGGTAGTATGTTTGCATCTCTAAAATCATAATTAATCTATGAGCATAATTAATAACTATAACATGTAATACTTATTTTGTTGATTTTTTTGATTGAGAAGATTAATTCATGTGATGGTTGCACATGTATCAGTCATTAAAATCTATATGTAATGGTATTGTAATCATGTTCTATGTAGAAATAGTAGAATATATGTTATTATGTTGCATACAACTGGCTTTTTAATTGCATCTAACAATAGAAACTTGAGGACTTACATGCACATGTAGTTACAACAACTACAACAAACTAATGAGCATCTAGCTGCTCATTGAAAAATACAAGACAGCTAGACAAGTAACATAACTTTTTTCGCTTCAAGATTGTTCAACCATTGACATACGTTTTTAATCAATCACAACGCTAATCTTGTATTAAAATCATCATCTAACGTTTTTTGTTAGCTTTAGCTCTAACGAATAGGGATAATATAAAGATTTCATAACCAAACAATTAACATTCCCATTCAAAATCCTAGATTAATTTATCAAAATCGATTAAAAAAAGTTAAGAACCATCCAAAAACATACAACTACCACCCCACCACAATAGCCGAGAATACTCCTACCATAACCAATAACCCACCACCATGAATAACCACCACACAAACAATTGCATGGCCACAGAAAGCCACAAAATAACTACCTTCAACTCCTCAACCACATGGCTCAGCTACTGAGTCACTTCAACACGAGCTCTTCAGCTTTGTTTTCTTAATTTCCATCATTTGTTGCTTTTGATCCTCTGGTGGGAATATTTTATGGCTTCTCTAAGATAATCTCTGAATTGGGTTTTTTTTACTCAATCATGCTCTCTTTATCCCAAACAATAGATGCAAAATCCACTGCATAGGATAACCTAAGATCTTCAAGCCTGAAACTTCTCTTTAGATTGTTTCTCCATCTATAAATCTAGGATTTCTCTTCTACTACTTCAATATGTTTATTCTCTAATTCTTTGTCATCAAATCCTAGCAATATAAACATTCAACATTTCTAATTCAATACCATTCAACCCCACAATCAACCAAACCTAACACCACCAATAGACAATTAACATTCTAGTTAAATATCCCTAAATTTACAACCACTACCACCCATCAAAAACTCAGCCCCTACAACACCAACAGCCACCACCACCAATTCAAACACCAGCAACTGTCACCAACATCATAAAAACCCAGCCACCCAATTGCTACCAAACACCTGCTAAACAAACACCAAACCCCCACCATCCACATAGAAACCCAATAACCAATTCACTTTATACTACTCAAACATAAAAGGAGAGAGAAAGTAGTAGCAACAGATAGGGAAGTGAGAATGGTGTATTTAAGTTGATAGCATTTCGATCGAATGGTGTTGTTTTCAAATCGATATTGGATGTGAAAATTAGTCGAGAGGTAGGATATCAGATAGGCGAGTGAAATTGGTGAAGGTTTCTAGTAGTGGAGTGGCAATGGTGGTGCTAGAAGTTAATGGCGGTGCGGTTAAGTCTACGTATTGATGGGGAGAGATGGTAGAGAAAGATGGCTAAGGTTAGGTTTGTATTTTAGAAATTTTTGAGAATTAAGGTTTGTTTTTATTTAGGATTAGGTTAACTATACGGGTGAAATAGAATTTTTATCATTTATATTAGTTTTGATAATTAACAGACATTGAAGGATGATGAAAAAAATAACAGCTTAAGGGATGTAATTGACTAAAATTGTATCATCATGCTCCATTTGAAATTAAATCAAAATTCAAAAGTACTTATAGATATTGTCTCACATTTATTGCATATGATAAAGTTCAAAATAAAAAAATGGTTCAAATCTTGAGAGCGTGACTCTAGAGGGTTGTACAAGTTCATTTGAGATTTCTTCATCTATTCAGTATCTTCAAAAGCTAGCTATCTTAAATCTAAGGAATTGCAAAAGTCTTCATAGTCTTCCAGCAGGCATTTGTTTACAATCTCTTAGAAAAGTGGTCCTTTCTTCTTGCTCAAATCTCAAAACATTTAAAGAGATCTCAAATAAAATAGAAGAGTTGTTTTTAGATGAGACTATAGTAGAAGAATTGCTTCCGCGGACAAAGAATCTATCCAGATTAGTTACATTGAATCTTAAAAACTATTCAATGCTGGAGAGGCTCCGATGCAATACTTGTCAGATAAAATCTCTAAAACATCTTAATTTGCCAGGATCTTCAAAACTTATAATGGATTGCCTCAAAACATGGAAAATGTAGAAGTTTTGGAGGTGCTTAGAGCAGAGGGACTTAAAAGTGAATTACAATCCTCCTTTGTATATTTGCACTTTCTGATGGAACTAAATCTGTCTGATTGCGATATCAAGATGTTTCCTGAAAATCTTGGTCGATTATCCTCATTACAAGTTTTACTTCTTGGAAAAAATAATTTCCAGAGCACTTTGTCAAGTATCATAAGCCTTTCTAGGTTATCTTACCTTAACTTAGGCCATTGTGAGAGGTCTTCATCCATACCAAAACTTCCATGTTAGTTACAAAATATAGATGCATACAATTGCACATCATTGAGCCTATCACCAATTTTTTCAATCCTTTTCCCCCAAGTTATTTCTCATAAAGCAAGAGTTAACCTTAGCAATTGTTTCAAGCTAGATAAGAGTACATTCTGAGAAATTGTGGAAGATGAACTACATAAAGTTAAGCATATAGGAACGGTACAATTCCTAGCATCTTTTGAAAATATACCTTATCCTAGATTTTGTTCTACTATTTATCTACCGAGAACAAAGATTCCAGAGTTTTTTACCTTTCAAACTATGGAAACTTTCATAACTTTTGACCTAATAGCATCGCCTGTTGGTTGATCCATTCCTACGTTTCCTAGTTTTCTTATGTGCATAGCCATAGAGTTTTGAGACTATCATCATAAAGGCCATGGTTTGGTTTTTGGCTATCACTGCACACTCAGAAATGAAGATGAAGATATATACTGTAATAGTATCATGGCACTTTAAAAGGTTGGGACTATGCGATTGCCAAAAATGTAAACTCATACCACATATTCTTGGTAAATGATCTATGTTTGGTAGGAATGGCAATGGGTAGGGTAGGGTAGGGTATGGCAATTTGCATACCCTATCCTTATTAAAAAATTGATATTCATACCCTACCCATACCTTTCAAAAGTTTTAATATTCATACCCATGCCCTGCCCATATCCATTAATGAAAAACCATACCCTACCCATTTATAAAAAGTTACCCATGAGGTCCAATCGTAAAAAAATATTAATAATTTAATTACATTAAAGAAAGTCCAAACATGACTCAAAACTTTTAACTAACAAATAAAAGAACACTTAAAAAAAGCCTTTATGACCTTCTTTTTATAATTCATCTAAAAAACACTTAACAAAAAAAACTAAAAATATTATAAAAAAAAGTAAATATAAAAGCCTTCATGATCTTTTTCTTGCAATTCATTTATATCAAACCTACATAGAAATAAAAAAACTAAAGTATGCTATATTAAGCTAAAGCTTATAAAATATGATATTTTCTATGCAACGAAATCAAGCCAACCCAAAATTTGATTTTATAAATCAATATTTCTTTGTTGTTCTAATTATAATTATCCCAAATAAACAAACAATCTTAGAAAAGAAAGAGAATGAATGAGTTGATTATTTCAGTTATGTTAAAACAGTGTAGTTTTATGTTTTAGGTGTTAAATTTTTATAATTTTATTTAAATTAATAATAATAATTATTTATTAGGGTCCTTAAAGGGTATGAAGGGTATGGGTAGGGTATGGGCTTATATCCTTATCTTACCCATGTCCTTTGAGGTCTAATTTTTCATACATTTATCCTACCCATATTCATAAAAGTGATATCCATACCCTCCCTATTAGGTTATGGGTCCGCGGGTACGCGGGTAAATTGCCATCCCTAATGTTTGGATATGATTAGACAAGTAAGAGCATCACCTATAAACTTGACCATCCAATTTTATGTCGAGGATTTAAATGCTGAATGCATAGATTGTTGCAACGTAAGGAGTTGTGGAGTCCATTTTTTGCCTTGTCATGAAGGAGCTTTCCTTAGCCTATATAGCCCTTTCAAGTTTTTGAAATGTGTGAAGCAAGTTGAAGAGGAGGGACTTACTTCGGAGATATTGAAGTTATTGGAGGAACTTGAACCAAAGGTGCTTAATTTGGAGATAATGAAATTTATGAAGGAACTCGAATTGAAAGGGTTTACTTGGAAAATATTTAAACTTTTAAAGAATCTTCAATCGGAGGTGTTTCCTCCTCAAATATGGAAATTTTAGAAGAAACCTATATGGCTTATTTACAGCAATTCTTTTGAGTTCTTTTTACCGAAGTTGTGTACTCCCATGATATAGAAATTTTTTACCGAACTTAGAGAGATGATGCTTTCTCCCATGTTAAAAATTTTTAAGGAACTTGAACTGAATACGCTTACTTTTGAAGTATTAAATTTTTTGGTGGAACTTGAACAAGAGAAGTCAAATAACAAGCAATTGAAATTCTCAAATTCCTTCAGAGCAAAAAAAAAGACCACAGTAAATAATTAAGTTATTGATTTCTTCTTTTCTATAAATTTTTTTATGTGATTTTTATTCTATTTTGAGTCTCAAATATTGTTTATTGCTTTTATTTTAAACCTCCCTCAAAACTAGAATGTATATCAAAAACATCCTTATAGTTATCGATGACATAAATGAAAAAATGCTTATATGACATTACAGGTACAGTTGCCTACATTGCAATCATATTTTTCAGGTTTATATGATTGCATCTCCAAGATCATAATTAATCTATGAACATAATTAATGCCATTAATATGTAATACTTTTTTTTGTTAATTATTTTGATTGAGAAGATTAATTCATTTGGTGGTTGTATATGCATCAATCATTAAAATCGGTATGTAATGGTATTGTAATCATGTTCTACGGTAGAAATAATAGAATATATATGTTATTATGTTGCATATAACTGGCCTTTTAATTGCATCTAAAAATTGAAACTTGAGGGTCTATATGCACATGCAATTACAATAAATACAACAAACTAATGGGCATCCAGCTTGCTTATGGTAAAATACTAGACAGCTAGACCAAGGACATGACTTCTTTTGCATCAAGATGGTTCAACAATTTATTACATGTGATAAAGTTCAAAATATTAACAGTTGGACACAGAAAATTGTGTCCTTCGTGCTCTATGTATATACAACGTATAGCACTAGGTACGAACTCTAAACAAGTTATTTGTATGCCCCGTAGCAATAATATGTACCCCATCAAATGATGATGGTATTAGCCCATCTAAAAAGTAGTGTAATCATTGCCCAAAAATGAGGCTAGCAAGAGAAAAAAAAATCTCTACATATAGTATTATGCATCCAAAAAGTCCCATAAACTCATTCAAACCAAATGAAAACAATCCCCATATAATACTAGCCTACAAACTCAAAATAACAAAAAAGTTTCTAGCTTTTTAAGAAGTCCAACCACTGTTAATCTCGTGTCTTTTAAATATCTTTTAGAAGCTCCAAGCACAACTTCATTTCCATGACCCATCTCATGATATAGAATAGGAAATGCAACTCATTTTAGTTTAAAATATAAAACTATATTAGAGCTGCCTAATTGAGTTGGCAAATTCAATGAAGCTAATGTCCCCTAATTGTTTATTCCCACTTGAACCATGCAATTTCTCTAGGCTACCAATCCTACTAGAGCCACCAATATTCCCCTGCCAATTATAGATAATAATATTAAGATTAGAAGCACTTTTTCAATTTATGAAAGAATGTACTTCTGTTCAGATCTTAGGTACTAGATTACAAGTCCTCTTGTTGCGTCCAAGCATTTGCAGTATTAATACATATCTAAGTGTAAATGATCTTGTTTATTTGGCAATATCACCTAGTTTTCTTTTCCTCATAAATCTACGTCTACCACTTTTCCTTTCAATGATAAGTAGAATGACCTTGTCATCATCACCTAAAGCCACGTTTATTGATTATAGATTTGGTTAATAATAAAAGAAAATGTATTTGGGTGTTTGTGTCACACTCTTGTACACTAAGGGTTTAGAATATAAATTTAAGCATTCATACAGAACATTGAATTAGAAACTATGGCCATCACAATATCATTAACCTCTAAAAATACAAACCAGAGATCCTAATTTTGTCAACCATAATATCATACTGTAGACATTCATAACCCAAAAAGAATCAAAATCAATGGTACACAAAAAAATGAAATTGTTACAACGGTGCAATGGTTGCCAAGAGAACTTCGTTATTGTCCTGTCAATCCTTTAAGGTACAATCGACTAACGGTCACTTGAGAAACACAACAAACTAATGAATACAATGCTCAGTAAGTAGCCAAAACTAGATTAATACGGTGAATCATGCAAAAATAAATCAAGATAAAACATGATACACATCTTTTCTTAATAAACAAGTGATCATTTCTTCTTTCCAAAGTCGAAGGAATAGTGTCCAAGGATCATGGATTACACTCCTGCGCATGGGACTTGGTGCATCTGTGCCAAATCTCTATCGAAAGTACGATTCCAATAAATGGATTGGTGCTCCTGCGCCACTTGAGTTGTGCTCTAGCGCCAAGTTCTTGCCTCAACTTAAAACGTATCACAGAGCTTGCACTCTTACGTGCCCCGCATAGTGCTCTAATGCCAACTCTCTATTTGGCCATAATCCATAGGCCATTTTCTCTCCTCACATGACACATATATTTTATTTAACACAAACAAAAGTCTTGTTTTTCACATCTTAAACACTTTTAAAAGACATCTTAAAGACACTATACTTTCACTTATGATAGGACTTTTCATTTACCACATCATCTATTACGTATCACCGTCAATGACTTGTTTTTTTAAACTCATTTTAAAGAACATACCAACCATTATGTACCGTTGTCGGTGGTATATTCGATGGCCATTAGTCACCCGTTACGTATCACCGTCGGTGACATATGTTTTCATTAAATAATTTAAGGGTATATGCCATCTATTACATATCACCATCGGTGGTATATGTGTTTAATTGATCTTGATTTTCGCCTAAAAATTATCAAACTACTTAAAGTTCAGCAAACACATCAACCGACCAAAAGATTCCGATACTGACTCACATTATACACATAATTGGTTGGTTATTTCTAGTAAGAGGATGCTTGTCCCAATCCCCACCAAATTTCATGGAGATTAATGAAAACATATACAATATCCTATGAAATTTATTGGATCAAAATGAGGCTATGTGCCCCTTGAAATTCCTTAGTTTTTGTCTATACAAAATCCTGTCTATAGGCCTTTCAACTGAGCAGTACTATTTTGAAAAATTTTATAATATTCCACAATAATCAAATCCTTACAAAAATTTTCAGTCTAATAAAAGGCACATAAAAGAGTAATCTCACCAAAAATCACCACTTTTTAATGAATTTAGGTTGGTCAAAAGTAATTTAATTTGCTTACACTGTTTTGAAAGTTGAAAATCTCAGTTTTTCAAACTCAACTTTAAAAAATCATAACAATTCCTAAGAAGCTTTACAAACCACGAAATTTTCCATTTAAAAGTAAACATATCCAAGATCTCTTACACCAAAAGTCAGAAATTTTTATGAAGAATAAGCCCCTCAAATAAAATTCTTTCCTCGTGCTCTATTTCAAAATAGGGGAAGTGCAAATTCGTTTTAACAGGTTCAAAAATTCATCATAATTCACATGCTTCAAATTTTTAAGTGATCCAAAATTCTATATAATCCTCAACATGTCTAGTTTATCAAGTAAAAATTTTAGAGTTAGAAAATAATCCTGGAATTTCTAGGAATTTTTGGACTAACCACTGCTCAATGAACAATCTTGCGAGGTTCTAAGCCCAAACATCATCTAAGCATTCCAACAATCATCCAAACCATTAGTATCTTCCATATTCTATCCCAATTCATGATTTTTAGCACATTCATGGTATACATGTCATCAAGGTACCAATAATCATTTCCTAACACAATCAATTAATAACAAAACACCTAAGCCAAAACTAGAATTTAAAGAGAAATAGAAGTTTTACCTTTCTTCTTCCTTGAGTCTCCTTTTTCATTTTCAATTTGTTGTGAATTAGGGAGAGTAATGAGAGCTAGGGGTGATGGGGAAATGGAAGCAAATGAATGCTCTAGATACATCAAGCCCCATCTCTTTATATAAGTAACACATGTGCACAATTCCAACTTTACCCCTCCAATAACTAAATTTTCAAATTTCATCCTCCAACATTTAACTCATTACTATATTACTTAGGCATATACATACATTAATAAATGCATATGTTATAGGCACATTAAAATTATATCTACTTACAAAATTGGGATGTTACAATTTGTCCTTGGTTAGGATTACTCAATTTATTTTTTTTTAGTGTTGTTCACTGATATGTGAATCCAACAAAATATAAATCTTTGAGTCAATGGTAAAGTCAAACTCAGTTTGGAGCCCTTTCTCATATAAAGTTTGCTGCCAATGATAATGTTCCTTTTTCAGTTGAATTCTTTTCTTGGATTTTCTTATAATATGATCTAATATCGAAACAATAGGCTTATGATCTAAGTTATCCTAACCAACTATTGAATGATAGAGACATATTATTTGACACATGATGTACAAAATTTGATTTTGACATAAATCGGTGGTCAGATTCAATATGCATTTGTCACACTACTAGAAAACGAGTTTTTACCACACCTATTTATGGTGGGCCTTAAAAAACGCAATAAAAGATCAAACTCTGTGGTAGGCTGCCACACCCAAAGTAGAAAGATAATATATCTACAAGAGTTTTTAATGAATCCCAGTAGAAGCCTTTAGACGAATTTTACCATTTCTCTTCTCTCTCTATCTCCTCCTCCACCCCCCACCCCCCCATGCCTTAATCCTTAATTTTCTTCTTTCCCATTAACCCAAATCCCTAATTTCCTTCTCTCAAATCAAAATCCCCTAATTTCCCCTTCGATCACCACCACCAGTCTTTCTAAGCCATAAGTTCTAATCTCTTTCCAATCCTTAATTCATGATCGAGTGAAAGCTATTTAATAAACCAGAGGTCAAATTCAATATGCATTAGTCACTATGTGTTGCATCAATCAGTTAAGTTAATTGTTGCCTAATTTTGTTAAATTTATAACCATTAGTGTGTAGTTCTAATGGTTGCTCTAAGGTCTAAATTGATTCCTTACTTGTCTAGAACCAATAAATTTGGTATAAAATTAAGTTGGCATACTTGTTTCTAGAACAGTATCTGGTGCTGGCCCTCAGGCAAAGCTGTAACAATGCAAACAAAATGCACTTTTGCTATGACTCAAAGAGCTTTCATACTGTGAGTTATGTAAGCTTTTCGAAAACCAACTCCATGAACTTGCTCAATTCAATTCAATTCTATGGTGAAATAACTTTTATCTCTTGAATCTAACAAGTAAGAGCATGCATTTTCTAATTTTAGGAACTTGAATTGAATGAAATAATTTTAGGGAATTACATTGATGCAGTTTTGTTATTGTTTGAGAGCTTTGCGTGACTTCCGTTTTGGTTATCCTAGGAAAATATATACATTTATGATTTAAAAAAAGTATTAAATAATGTGTTTTGTAGTTTGATATACATGTAATTTTTGATAAATTATTGGAAAATTGTGTGTTTTTCTAGTGTTGAGGTCTAAAGATTTTTATAACCTAAAAAATTCATAATTCTCAAATTTGCTTTACTGAAATGTGATTTTGGTTGTGTGAGAAACATCTTTTATAATATATATTTGTGTGTATGTGTACATTAAATCTTGTATTTAATAGTTGAATATGTTAAACATGTATGAAAATATTATGTATTCCAATGTCGACGTTGCCAAGAGAGCAATTTCACAAAAATTCACACGAAATCCTTGAGTAATAAAAAAAATCAAGCAAATTCCTTGATCTAACAATTTTCAAAGATTCAAAAAAATTATTTAAAAGAAATATCCAAGAAATGTAAAATAATAAATGCTTTTGTCGTTATGAATTAAACACCCCTAATTCATTTTAATCCGAGAGCAATAATAAGAAAACACAAAGAAAATGAATCACATAATGTACAAGATTTATTCGAGTTCGCCTCAATGTAAGATTGTGTCCTATTCCTCAGTCGCTCTGAAAATTCACTAAGATAGTAAAATTTTACATGATCATCAAATCACACTCATGATCTTTTTTTAAGTTTGCAAACTGTCTTATAACACACACCTTTGATGCCTATTGTCACGGCCTTATTGTTTTACCACTTAGACCGTGCGGCCTTAGGCGCTCAATGACCCAAACTTGCACCTAAGTAAGCCTTCAAACCCTTGACAATGCCAAGCAAGATCAAAGGAAGCAAGAGAGAGTTATGGAATGTATAATTATTATTGCTTTATAAGGCAATTGTAC
Source organism: Boswellia sacra (assembly GCA_013180625.2). NCBI lineage: Eukaryota > Viridiplantae > Streptophyta > Magnoliopsida > Sapindales > Burseraceae > Boswellia > Boswellia sacra. The sequence continues at coordinate 10,492 of SNVD02002389.1, read as the reverse complement.
AAGAGAGGTGTGTAAGGAAGTTGTTAGTGAAACTCTCAAGGAGAGGACTTGTTGCCTACAAATGAGGGCTCACCCCTATTTATAGAGGAGCTCCTCCTCAACATGTGGCTAGGAATACGCCACTTGTCTACACCTCATTTATCCTCTAGAAGCATCTTTAGATATTTTACAAGGCCTAGAAATATCTAGCTATAAATATCTACTAGGCTCCAGACGTTTCTAGAGAACCCTAGACACTAGAGAACTCTACGGTCTTCTAGAAGCTTCCGAAGTCTTCCACGCTCTTCCATCACCTTCCAGAACCTTCCAGAGCTAGGATCTTCTAGGGCCTTCTTATGTCTTCTGCATGCTTCCAGAGCTTTCTAGAGTCTTCCGGAGTTTTCTAGAAGTGTCCGGAATATTCTGGAATGTCCTGGAACCTTCTAGAAACTTCCGGAACGTCACGCCCATTCTTTGCGCCATTGAATCCTCCTCGACACAAGGATCCCAAATCACTATAACACTTACCCCGGAATCCTTTTCTTTGGCGCACTTCCGAGCAAGTTTGGCACAAAACCGTACGCGCGTCACGCGGGGCGTGACATCCTCCCCCACCCGATTTCGCGACGCCCTCGTCGCGTCTTCGAGGATGCACCATCGGTTGCGAGCAAGCAGTCTTTCCTCCTTGTCGCCGCTTCCTTCTCGCATGCTTACGTTGCCTTTTGGTTGCCTTCGCCTGCGTACCCATGTACTTGGCAACTCCATTCGCCATCTTGCCTCCCTCCACGTAGCCTTCCTCTATGCGTACTCCTTTACCATCCTCTTGTAATTGCATCACCCCTAGATGCATGGTGTTGGAGCTTGGCGTGGCTACAGTGGAAAGCATGCATGGACCACCCTCCGAGATGCAAACCGCATTGCATCGAGGCCATATCATCACATCATAGCGCCTCAAAAAGTCCATGCCTAACACCACATCTGAAGTATTCAAGGGAGCTGCGGAGAGATCAACCTTACCTTTCCAAGGACCCAATTGCAGCTCAACCCCACGAGCGACTCCATCAAGGGGTATGGCTTCCGCATTCGCCGCCTTGATCCGTGCTCGCCCCTTCCCGAGTCGAAGGCCTAACCTCTTGGCCTCGCTAGTACCAATGAAGTTATGCGTGGCACCCGTATCGACCAACACCCTTGTGGTCTTGCCATTGATGCGTGCCTCCAATTGCATCAATGATTGGTCTAATGGCTTGGGAGATGCAGAGGTTTGTGTTAAGGAATTGAGGACTTGCATAGCACCCATACGTGCCGGCTCCTGTGTGTCCTCACGTTCCTGGAGCATAGCACTTAACGCTTGTCTCTTTGGGCAATCCCGCGCCCAATGTGGACCATCGCATAAGAAGCACTTCAAATTGGGCGATAACTCCTTCTTGTTGTTCCACCTACGATGGTCATCACGTCTCCTATCTCTACCATTATGGGAACGTTGATGACGCGGAGGTCTATCCTCCTCTTCATTACTATCATGGTCGTAGGAAGTTTCAATGTGTTTCGAAGACTCACCTCTGTGGTAGTCGACAAGCGTCTCCGCAACGGTGAGTGCAGTAGCGACATCCTTCACTCCCCGCCTTTGCAACTCTTGGTACGCCCATGGTTGCAAGCCGTCCATGAAGTTGAAGAGAAGATCATCCTCGCTCATGTTCTCAATTTGCAACATGAGTGCAGAGAATGCTTCGACGTACTCCACAATTGAGCGGGTGTGTCTCAATTCCTTCATCTTTTTCGCGCCTCATGTGCCACATTCTCCGGATAGAATTGGCGCTTCAACTCCTTCTTCAAATCATCCCACGTGCTGATGATACACGTTCCAGCCTGCACTTCTGCATACTTGCGACGCCACCAACTTGCCGCGAGATCGGTAAGGTAAAGCGTAGCAGTGTTTACCCTACTTTTCTCATCGAGCAAGTTTAGCGCATCGAAGTAACGCTCCATATGCCACAGGAAGTTGTCCAACTCCTTGGCGTCCCTCTTCCCTGAGTATTCCTTGGGTTTTGGGGCTTCAACCCTTGGAATAGCGAGCGTAGGTGGCACTACCACAGCGCCACTAGCCACCGACATTTTGCACAAGGCTACCTCAGCCTTTGTGTCTTCCAACCCCTTACTAAACTCGTCCATCCGAGTTTCGACCTTAGCCAAGACCTCCAGCACCCTTGCTTGGAAGGCATGTAACTCTTGGCGTAGCGCTTCGGTGGCGGCCTCGGAACTTTGCATGAATTCCTTGAGCTCATTACCTTGGCTTTCCAGCTTGCCATTGAGCTCCTCCATGCTTTGCTCCACGCCTTGCTCTAGCCTATCTAGCCTCTCTAGCGTATCGGCCATGGCTAGCTCCACCTTGACTATCCGAGTCTCTAAAGCACTCACCACATCACGAGATTTCTCTTGGCCACGGGGCTTCTTGCCGGTGGTGGGGGCGGTTTCACGCCCACGTGACTCTTCAGTCACCGTCACCTCTGATGCCATACCTCCTACCCTTCTTGCTCTTGATCACACAAGAACTTAGCTTCGCAAACCTTGGCTCTGATACCAACTGTCACGGCCTTATTGTTTTACCGCTTAGACCGTGCGGCCTTAGGCGCTCAATGACCCAAACTTGCACCTAAGTAAGCCTTCAAACCCTTGACAATGCCAAGCAAGATCAAAGGAAGCAAGAGAGAGTTATGGAATGTATAATTATTATTGCTTTATAAGGCAATTGTACAAGAGAGGTGTGTAAGGAAGTGTGTTAGTGAAACTCTCAAGGAGAGGACTTGTTGCCTACAAATGAGGGCTCACCCCTATTTATAGAGGAGCACCTCCTCAACATGTGGCTAGGAATACGCCACTTGTCTACACCTCATTTATCCTCTAGAAGCATCTTTAGATATTTTACAAGACCTAGAAATATCTAGCTATAAATATCTACTAGGCTCCAGACGTTTCTAGAGAACCCTAGACACTAGAGAACTCTACGGTCTTCTAGAAGCTTCCGAAGTCTTCCACGCTCTTCCATCACCTTCCAGAACCTTCCAGAGTCTTCTAGGATCTTCTAGGGCCTTCTTATGTCTTCTGCATGCTTCCAGAGCTTTCTAGAGTCTTCCGGAGTTTTCTAGAAGTGTCCGGAATATTCTGGAATGTCCTGGAACCTTCTAGAAACTTCCGGAACGTCACGCCCATTCTTTGCGCCATTGAATCCTCCTCGACACAAGGATCCCAAATCACTATAACACTTACCCCGGAATCCTTTTCTTTTGCGCACTTCCGAGCAAGTTTGGCACAAAACCGTTCACGCGTCACGCGGGGCGTGACACTATGCTAAAACATTATTATAAATCTGGGGTAAACAAAAAGTTACAGATAAATTCTTCGTGTCAGTTTTGCATAGCACTGCAGCTCAACTTGTGTAGTGTCATGGCTCTATGTCAGGAAAAGTTCACTTTTCCACAAGTATAACTAGCATAATGGTCGTATGCTCTTTGTCCAACATTGAGTTTTCCTAGCACTATGACGCTTGAAGACAAGCGTTCGTGCGCTTCCTAGTATTGCGACACTTCAAGAAAAGGGCTAGGGTGCTTGGCCTTGTCTCATAGATCCATGAAGTTTCATATCAACATCTACCATAGACCTTTCAGGGGGGTTGCCCCCAATTTTTAGATCCTAGTACCCAATTTGATGACTCTTTGTTTTTGCACGAGGAAGGTTGGTGTCATTGCCTTCATCGAGAGAGTCTCATCCGAGAGGGGATTGTTGAGTCTCATATTGGATAGTTAAGGGGAGTCTTAAGATATATAAAGAGGTTGGTCACTCCACCTCTCATGTTAATCTTTTGGGTTAGTCACCTAAAGCGTCCATGTTTTTTAAATTTTAGAATAAAATTATGTGAAATTTTTAAAGAATTTTGAAAATTTTGTGTTATTTTAAGAATCCTAAAATTTTTAGAGATACATATTTTCACCATCATTTTGCAAAATTTACTCAATTTTTAAACTTATCCTGTCCCCAGGAACAATGGCCACGGATAGAAATGCAAAAATCTAAGAGACTTAAGACACTGTAGAATAATATTTTCCTGCATAGGTCTTCTTGTCTATCAAGCAGCCATATTAGGGACTCGTGGATAGCATTTGATAGAAGGATCAATGCAACTGTAGTGTGATACGTGTTTCAGAACTGGGAAGTCGGTAGTTGAAAATTTACTGGGCTGCTTATACACGGTTTGTTGTGGAAGGTGAAGTATGACATGCAATGAATAAGATGTTGTATTTGGTGTGATGATTGCCGTGATTTCTGGTCTCACTTTTTGTTAGACATAGAACGATTATCAATTGGTTGTGCCAGCTAAACAATGATTGCACACTTTTTATAAGCAACAATTTGAAGAACAATATGCCACAATGGAATACCTTCAAGCCAAGACAGTTTCAGTAGATAGACGATATGATAGGGTGAAGCTAACTTGTCATTCTTCAGAGGTTCTTGCCTGGTATGATCAGATGAGGCTGTTTACTCAAGTGGCATTTGTAGTTGATTTGGATGCCTTCTCACTCGAAGATATAGTTCTTTCTTTTGTTTTGCCTCCATGTTTGTTCTGATAAGTTTACACAGAGGTTTGTTGGGAAGGACAAACACGAGATGAAGACATATGTCTTGTATGTTGACCTTACTTATGTATAATCAAATATGTCCATATCATGCATAACATTATCAACTTCCAAACATTTTCTATTATATCCATGTTATTATTGTTGACCCAGGTATGGCAACCCAAGAGGGGGGGGGGGTGAATTGGGTTTTTATTTATAAAAACAGATTTAGAAAACTTTTCTTGAAAGATCAAAATTATTTAACTCTTTCTTTGAGAATAAAGGTGAAGAAGATGAAAATAGAATGCAATCAAGAGAATAGCAATAAAGAACAATCACAAGTGCAAGTAAATATAAAGAGGATAGGGATAGAGAGAGTGCAAACTCAATTTACGTGGTTCGGCAAACCTTGCCTACGTCCACGGGCTCCTAGCTCCACAAGCTAAGCTTTCCACTAAGTTGTAGAAATCTTTACAACTTGCTTGATGAACAACCTCACCAAGACTTTTTCTTCCAACCCTTGATAACACCACACCAAGAGTTCTTCTTGATGAACAACCTCACCAAGGCAACTTCCTTTAACTCTTTATAACACCACATCAAGAGTTCTTCTTGATGAACAACCTCACCAAGGCAACTTCCTTCAACTCTTGATAACACCACACCAAGAGTTCTTCTTGATGAACAACCTCACCAAGGCAACTTCCTTCAACCCTTGATAACACCACACCAAGAGTTCTTCTTGATGAACAACCTCACCAAGGCAACTTCCTTCAACCCTTGATAACACCACACCAAGAGTTCTTCTTGATGAACAACCTCACCAAGGAAAGAGTTCTCTCAAGGATAACTTTTATCCTTTACAAGAATATCTCACTCTCACCACAATACAAGAACAAAGATAATTTTTACAACAAAAGTACAACTCTCTTCAAAGAGTAGATAAAGAATATAAAAGCTCTCTAGACTTGATATTTCTCTTATTTTTTGCTTGATAAAATGCTTATTGAATGCATGGGAGAAGGGCTCCTTTTATAGGCAAATGAGATGAACTTAATCAAGTGAAGACACCAACTCCAAATTTTCTGCCCACCATAAAAACCGTAATATTGTCTGCCATTTTTGTCAATGTTTCGTTTGAAATTTGAAAATATGCAAAACATAAAATATCTGAAAAATTGAATAAGCTTTCTAACGCATCAAGAACCAAGTCATTTGGATATCTGTAGCTCAAGATATGGCCAAAACACCATTCGGTGCTCATGTGACTTGATTTTTCTTCCATGTGTCAGTCCACCGACTTGAATGATAATTCTGTCAGCCTTCCGTTTGAAATTTGAATTTCTTCAAAACATAAAAGATCTTCATATTTGAATAAGCTTTCCAAAACATTAAGAATCAAAGCAATTGGATATCTCTATCTTACGATATGGCCAAAATACCATTCGGTTCTCATGTGAGTTGATTTTTCTTTCTTGTGTCAGTCCACCGAATTGCATGTCAATTATGTCGGCCTTCTGTTTGAAATTTGAATTTTTTCAAAACATATGAAATGTGACTCATTAAGTCATCTTTCAATGCCATAAGAATCAAGTCATTTTGATTTTTCTAGCTCAAGATATGTTCAAAGGAGTATTTACTCATGTCAGCTGCTTCCATTTGTCTTTCAACTTGCATGATGATTTGGACAACCTTGCACTTGAAATTTGAATTTCTTTAAAACATATGAAATGTTATAAATTGAGTAAGCTTTCCAAAGGCTCAAGAATCAATCATTTGGATATTTTAGAGATATATATGACCAATTGATTGAACATTGCTCATGTGTCACATTCCTTGAGTCAATCCTTGTTCTTAAACTTTGGTGCCTTTAACATGTAGTCTTCTCCTTAGCTTCAACACTTCATTTTAATAAGCCTCTTCTTGATTTTACAAATATTTCATTGAATCTTATTCTTGCACATAAGTAAACATATTAGTAACACCTTATGAATCAATGTGTATTGTTATCATCAAAATTATCATGTAGCCTTAGGGCTAACAATCTCTCCCTTTTTGATGATGACAAACCATTGATTGCTTTAAAATAATATCTAAAATCAAGAATGAAAATAAAATCATGAACAAACAAAAAGATGGCACTCGTTATGAATATAAGCAATCCACATTATGAATATAAGCAATCCAACAATTTCTCCCCCTTTTGTTATCATCAAAAAGATTTAATCAAATTAATTACTCCCCCTAAATATATTCTCCCCCTTAACATATGCTACCATTCAAAGATTATCATATAAAAACAAAATTAAGACATATCCAACATGCCTAATTCTCTTCTAATTATGCAAAATCTATCTTGACTAAGGGGTTTAGTCATATTTGGGTCTAGGGACTAATTCCCAAACTTGATTTCTCTCAAATTGGTTCAATTGTTCTTGCATAGCCAAAATCCAACTTTCGTCGTTTTCGACTTCTTTAAAAGATTTTGGTTCAAATTGAGAGAAAAATACAAAATGATTACAAAAGTTCCTAAAAGAAGATCTAGTTCTCATACCTTGTTATGGTTCACTAATAATGAGATCTTTTAGGGTGAGCTTTTGCATACCTCAATTCCTTTGGTAATTCTTGGGAAGCATCATTTACTTCCTCAAGCTTTTCTTGTCAAAGTTGTAATTTATCTTGACTCTTTTCATCAAGCCTTGATTCCTTGATTTGCCTTTCTACCTCAACAATATCATTATCTAAATTCTTTGAAGAAATCACATTAGTTGCATCAAATTCAACATGCATAGATTCTTCAATAGTAAGAGTCTTTTTGTTTTTTTTTTTTAGTTAAAAACTCTATATGCTTTACTATGGTTGGAGTAGCCAACAAAAATTCCAACATCGGCTTTTACATCAATTTTTCCAAGGTTATCCTTGGTGTTTAAAATAAAACATTTACATCCAAAAACTTTAAAAAATCCAATGTTGGGTTTTCTTCCTTTCCAAAGTTCATAAGGAGTTTTCTTTATTAAAGCTCTAATATGGACTCTATTGATTATAAAGCATGCGGTATTAACGGCTTCGGCCCAAAAATATTTTGGCAAATTATTTTCAAGTAACATGGTCCTAGCCATTTCTTGGATAGTCCTATTTTTCCTCTCAATAACACCATTTTGTTGTGAAGTTCTAGGTGCAGAAAAATTATGTTCAAAACCATTTTCATCACAAAGATTTTCAAATGCAACATTATCTACTTCACCACCATGATCACTCCTAATGGACACAATAGAATAACCTTTTTGATTTTGGACTCTTTTTGCAAATTTTAAAAAAGCTTGTATGGCCTCATTTTTAGTATTCAAGAATAATACCCAAGTGAATCTTGAATAATCATCCACAATAACAAAAACATAATACTTTCCACCAAGGCTTTGAGTTCTTGATGGTCCAAATAAATCCAAATGAAGTAATTGTAGAGGTTTATTTGTTGAAATAAATTTCTTTTGTTTAAAAGAAGTTCTCACTTGTTTTCCAAATTGACAAGCATCACAAATCTTATCCTTTTCAAATTTTATTTTTGGAAGACCATCAACTAAATCATTTTTAAAAATTTTTGAAATTGTGTTCATGCTAGCATGACCTAATCTTCTATGCCATAACCAAGCATCATGATTAACAATGAAACAATTTTCTACATGATCATTAACATCAATATCAATTGTATAAATATTACCACATCTATTACCAATAAATAATATCTTATTGTTACTAACATTCTTAATGACACATCTATTAGGCTCAAAAGCAACAAAATATCCCTTATCACATAATTGACTAATGCTAATCAAATCATGTTTCAAACCATTAACAAGCAAAACATCTTTCAATAATAGGTGAAGAAGGGTTACCAATATCACCATGTCCGATTACCCTTCCTTTGACATTATCACCGAAGGTCACATATCCTCCTTTCTTCATGATTAATCTTGAAAATTTGGAGGCATCTCCGGTCATATGCCTTGAGCATCCACTATCTAAGTACCACTTGTGTTTGCCACTCCTTTGTTTCTACAATCAACATTAAAAGAGCGACTTTTTGGTACCCAAATGTTCTTGGATCCTTGGGGGTTAGTTATGGTACTTTTTGGAACCCATATTTGTTTCAAATTAGGATTTCTCTTAATATAGCAAGAATGCACTTTGTATCCTTTTCTTCCACAATAAGTACATGAATGATTATGATTATTCCTAGAAGATGCATGAACAAAATAGTTTTAAAATACTTTTGATTTTTATGAGTTTTATCTCCTATCCCTCTTTTATCAAAAACACACATTTGGTTTTGTAACATAGAATTCAAATTTTTTGTGCTTTTTGTAAAACTATCAACAATATTTCTTAAGTCATTATTTTCCTTTTTCAAAATAACATTTTCTTTCTCTAATTTATCAAAATCCTTTTGTTTTAAAATCTCATTTTCAGTTTTTAAAAAATGTATTTGACTTTCCAAACTTTCAAATCTTTTTGCTTTAAAATTTCATTTTCATTTTCTAAAGCTTCATTTATTTCCACCAACTCTTCTAATTGAGATAACATGACTTTTGACTTCTTTTTGAAAGCATTGATTTTTGAATTTTGTTTATCAACTTGCACATGTAAATTTTGGAATGCTTCAAGTAATTCATCATATGAAAGTTTAGGATCATGTTTTAGAATACTTATCTCATTTTCTCTTAAAGCCATGAAGCACATGTTTGCCACATCGCAATCTTCTTCTTCATTCTCCTTCAAGATGATTTCATGAGTAATGAGAGAACCCATAAGTTCTTCTAATGGTAGTTTGGTGAGGTCCTTTGCTTCTTGAATTGCCGTCACCTTTGGCTCCCAAGATTTGGTAGACACCTAAGAATCTTTCTCACCATTTCAACATTAGAATAAGATTTACCAAGAGATTTCAAACTATTAATAATATCCGTAAATCTAGTAAACATTTCAGAAATTGATTCATCCGATTTCATCTTAAAAAGCTCATAACTATGAACTAGCATACTAATTTTGGATTCTTTAACTTGACTAGTTCCTTCATGAGTTACTTCAAGTGTGTGCCATATTTCTTGTGCCGTAGAACAAGTAGATATTCTATTAGACTCATTTCTATCTAGAGCACAATACAACACATTCATAGCTTTAGCATTCAAACTCAATTTCTTTTTATCATCTTCACTAAACTCTTAGGTTCTTTAAGCATGCATTCCCCATTTTCAATTTTGGTAGGAACAAAAGGTCCTTCCAAAACAATAGACCACAAATCATAATCAAAACATTTCAAGAAAATACTCATTCTAGTTTTCCAATAAGAGTAATCACTTCCATTAAAAAATGGAGGTCTAGAGATAGAAAGCCCCTCACCATATGAAGTTGAATTAAAAGTTGCCATAGCTCAAAATCGGTTAACTTTAAAAATGAGCACCTGCTCTGATACCACTTGTTGACCCGGTATGGCAAACCAAGAGGGGGGGTGAATTGGGTTTTTATTTATAAAAACGGATTTAGAAAACTTTTCTTGAAAGATCACAATTATTTAAATCTTTCTTTGAGAACAAAGGTGAAGAAGATGAAAATAGAATGCAATCAAGAGAATGGCAATAAAGAACAATCCAAGTGCAAGTAAATATAAAGAGATAGGGATGGAGAGCGTGCAAATCGATGTACGTGGTTCGGCAAACCTTGCCTAAGTCCACGGGCTCCTAGCTCCACGAGCTAAGCTTTCCACTAAGTTGTAGAAATCTTTACAACTTGCTTGATGAACAACCTCACCAAGACTTTTTCTTCCAACCTTTGATAACACCACACCAAGAGTTCTTCTTGATGAACAACCTCACCAAGGCAACTTCCTTCAACCCTTGATAACACCA
>SNVD02002388.1:0-16779 GCA_013180625.2 Boswellia sacra | reverse complement strand
GATTTGGTATCACATTTGGAGTGATTGGTTGATGATTCCAGTAACTCAAATTATGGTGATCTTCCCATCCAGCATTGTAAGTGTTAGAGAAAGGATCATACCATTGCCTTGTTTGTCCTGGAAATCCACCCATGGCATTGGCTTGTTCCATATATTCTTCTTGTAAAGTTGGATACATGTCGATTGGATGATCCATCGTAGAATATATCCCACATTCATAAGATTTTTGCATATCTCCTACAGCCATGTTTTCCACAAGAGAGGTTAGCTCAGAAAGTTGTTGTTCAATGTTCGAAGTGCTTACCTCATTTACTCTCCATGGTACTTGTGGCTCAAATCCGCTACTGAATTGATAGAAGTTTACTGCCATGTTGTCTAAACACAAACAATCAGAAAAGACAAAAAAAGAAAATATGAATCAACAATGAAAACAAAATAACAAATCGATTAGAAAATCAATCCCCGGCAACGGCGCCAAAAAACTTGATGCGTTCGAAACTAGCAAGTATACTAGTCGCACAAGTAATAAAGTGATGAGTAAGATATCGTTCCCACGAGGATTGATTCTAATTGAATTTGTTATTCGAAAGCAACAATAAACTAAATGAGGGGGGTTTTGTGGATTGATTAACTTGATGAAATATTAATGCAAGTAAAGAATAACACAATGCAAATTAAAACAGATTGAAAAATCAATGAGAGAAACCTGGTTAAGGGATCCTTCTCTACCACAAGATATGGATGTGCGAATTAATTGTAGAATTGTCATCCAATTACGCCATTGAAATTACCAACCGTAGATAACAACAAGCTCTGTTATCCCAATCTTTCCTTACTTTGTTGTTAAACAAAACAGGCTCTTTATTAAATCTCTATCCATTAAACAACCTAGAACAAGCTCTCTAAATTTAATTCAATGGATGCATTACGATAAGAAAGATAGGTTGATCCAAGCAATAAACACACAAGCTCGGATTATTTAACTTAGGTTGTATTCTCCAATTGCAATCTCTGATCACAATTTTGCTACTAAGGATTAGAAATTCAAGACAATTACGGATCAAGATTTCTACTCTAGCTGACACAGGAGTGTTGCAATCCATGAGATTCATGATAGATCATCAAGGGGTGCAAATTGTTACAATGGTCAGGAGTGCACATGAACCAGAATGAGGGATAATTTTGTAAAAGAATTGGTATTGCTGTGCAGAGAATTAAATGTCAAGATTTGTGGCTATAAAAGATCTTGAAGTCAGCTTTCTAACACATTTGTCAATGTGTAATTTGGAGTTGTCTGCAGGAATCTATGACTATCTCTTCACAGCTGGTTCATAGTTAATGGTGCATTAAAGTCTACTCTAGAATTTGAATGTGATTGCTTAGTTGGTTGGAATTTGAATTTCTAGCTTAGTTGGTTGTGCTTTTATTACCTAATGTGTTTATTTATGAGTCTTAGTCAATAATTGAGTTGTCAATGTATTAGTTGAGCTGTAATTGTTGAACACATCTAATTATTGTCTTTTACCTATGCTTGGAGGGTTGTTCCAAGTTATTTAAAGTCCCAAAGTTGTGTGTTCAAGGCAGTGAAGTTTTGAATTCGAATTTGAGTGAAATTTCAGTGTTTATAATGATTTCTCCTTAACTCTCTATCTCTTGGTGGATTCCATAGAGTGGTGAGTTAGTTTGAGCCCTGTATCCTTGGTTTATATCCTTGGGTGGTGAATTTTCTATATCCCATTGGTGTTTACCCTGGTGGTGAGCTTGTTATCCTTTCAAAGAGTGTTTTCGAGGTTCCATTCTACTTGTTCCAGCCATTGGTTGAGTTGATAATCAACTTGAAGATCCCATCTTGATCTATTACAATCCAGTAGCCCGGTATCAGATTGGTATCAGAGCTTTTGGTTCAATGGCTGGTCGCACTCGCAAGGCTGCTTCTACTAGCCAACCGCCTCCTTCTCAAAGAGACGAACGAGATTTGATCATTGAAGATCTCAGGCGGCAGCTCCAGCAAGTCCAGCAACGTTTGGAGGAAATGAAAAATCAAGAAGATAGGGGTGAAAATGGTGACGAATGGGAAAATGCAGTCCATGATGATGATAATCCATTTCACAATCAGCGTAGTGAAGCATCTAGTGATAGCACTCCACCTCCTCCTCATGAATTACAAAATCATTTCTTCCAAGATTTTGATGTGAAGGTTGACATTCCAGAATTTGAAGGAAGAATGCATCCTGATGAGTTCATTGATTGGCTTAATACGGTTGAGCATATTTTTGAATACAAAAATGTGCCTGAAATTCGTAAAGTCAAGCTTGTTGCAATCAAACTAAAGAAGTATGCTTCTTTATGGTGGGAGAATTTGAAGAAACAAAGAGAAAGAGAGGGCAGAGGTCGTATTTTGACATGGGAGAAAATGAAAAGAGAGCTTAAGAGGAAATTCCTGCCTGAAAATTACAGGCAAGATGTTTTCCTTAAGTTTCACAATTTCAGGCAAAAAGAGTTATCGGTGGAAGAGTATGTGGCAGAATTTGATAATTTGATGATGAAATGCGATCTGACCGAACCGGAAGAACAAACCATAGCACGTTTTCTTGGGGGATTGAGATCTGAAATCTGCAATGGGGTCCAATTGCAACCCTACTGGTCCTACAATGATGTGTGTAGGCTTGCTCTGAGAGTGGAGAAACAGCTTAAAGAGGCATACGTTCGCAACTCTCGTTTTGCTAATCGCGATGGCACTCCCAATCGTGGCAGTAGTTCTTATCCTAAGCCTAAAACAGGTCTGAAAACAAACCCAAAAGCTTCTTCAAAGAATGAGCAAGGTAATAGTTCCAAACAAGCCCAAAGCTCTTCAAATGCTAGTTCTCGTCGCTGTTTCAAATGCCAAGGCTATGGACATATTGCTTCCGAGTGTCCTAATCGTAAAATTGTAACACTAGTAGAGGAAGAAAGTGATGAAGAGATAGAGACAGATGCCCTGATCAATTTCAGTAATCCAAAATTTGCTGATGAAGAGGAAGTCACTTATGCAGATCAAGGTGATTCTCTCTTTATTATTCAAAGGAGTTTGAATATTACCCAAGAACGAGAAGATGATTGGCTTCGCAAAAATATCTTCCATACCAGATGCACTTCTCATGGTAAGGTGTGCAATGTTATTATTGATGGTGGCAGCTTTAAAAATGTGGTGTCTACAGAGATGATTGATAAACTTGGCCTTCAAACAGAGAAGCATCCTCAACCTTACAAGATTTCATGGTTGCGGAAAGATAACGAGATCAAGGTAAACAAACGCTGCCTTGTTTCATTTTCTATTGGGAAAAAGTATAAAGATGAAATATGGGGTGATGTTGTTCCTATGGATGCTTGTCATTTACTTCTTGGTAGACCATGGCAGTATGATAGGAGAGTAATGCATGATGGCTATTGGAATACTTATACATTCTTTAAAGATGGGGTCAAAGTTATTTTGGGTCCTTCAAAGTTAGAAGGTGTTCCTAAACCTATTAAAGGGGAGTGAAATGCTTTGCTTACCCAAACAGAATGTAGAAGAGAGTTGGAGAGGGGAAGTGAAATTTATGTGTTCTTGTTGTTAGAAGAAAATGAAGTTAGTAACAAACCGCCTTTGGAGATGAAGTATCTTCTTGAAGAATACCATGATGTTGTACCAGATGAGATACCACCAGGCCTTCCTCCAATGAGGGACATACAACATTGCATTGATCTTGTTCCAGGTGCTGTGTTGCCAAATAAATCAGCCTATCGAATGAGTCCCCCAGAACACGAAGAATTACAACGGCAGGTTGATGAGCTTATCACTAAAGGGTTAGTGAGGGAAAGCATGCGTCCTTGTGCTGTCCCAGCTCTTTTGGTGCCTAAAAAGGATGGCTCTTGGAGAATGTGCATTGATAGTAGGGCTGTTAACAAGATCATAATTAATTACAGATTTCCTATTCCGAGGCTTGACGACCTTCTTGATCAACTTCATGGTGCTACTGTCTTCTCAAAAATTGATCTTCGAAGTGGCTATCATCAAATTCGTATGCGACCTAGTGATGAATGGAAGACTGCATTTAAAACAAAGAATGGCCTTTATGAATGGATGGTGATGCCATTTGGCCTATCTAATGCACCAATTACATTTATGCGGTTGATGAACCATGTCTTTAAACCATTCATTGGCAAGTTTGTTGTTGTATATTTTGATGATATACTTGTGTACAGCAAAAATGAGGAGCATCACTTGGATCATCTTCAGTAAGTTTTTCACACCTTGAGAAGTGAAAAGCTTTATGCCAACTTGAAGAAGTGTGAGTTCTTCACCAAAAGCCTCATTTTCTTAGGGTATGTGGTTTCAAAAGATGGAATTCAGATGGACCCTAGCAAGATTGAAGCAATTCAAAATTGGCCGATTCCTACATCAGTCCACAACATTCGAAGTTTTCACGGGTTAGCTTCATTTTATCGTCGATTTATTGTAGGATTAAGTACTATAATGGCTCCAATCACTGAATGCTTAAAGGGTAAT
Source organism: Boswellia sacra (assembly GCA_013180625.2). NCBI lineage: Eukaryota > Viridiplantae > Streptophyta > Magnoliopsida > Sapindales > Burseraceae > Boswellia > Boswellia sacra. Next base: position 12,251 of record SNVD02002388.1, on the reverse strand, counting down.
GGTTTTACTTGGACGAAAGATGCACAAAGAAGCTTTGAGCTGATTAAAAAGAAGATGATAGAAGCTCCTATCTTATCACTTCCAGATTTCAACAAGGTTTTTGAAGTTGAATGTGATGCTTCCAATATTGGTATTGGTGCTGTTATTAGCCAAGAACGTAGACCAATTGCTTTCTTTAGTGAAAAAATTGAATGCATCTCGCAAAAAGTACTCAACTTATGACAAAGAGTTGTATGCTATTTGTCGAGCTTTGAAGCATTGGAGTCAGTATCTCTTGCCAAAACCATTTGTTCTATATTCTGACCATGAAGCTTTGAAGCTCATCAACAGCCAAACGAAGCTTAATGTTCGAATGCTAGATGGGAGAGTTTTCTCTCACGTTTCAACTTTACCACAGAGCATAAATTCTGGAGTTCAAAATGTGGTGGGCTGATGCCTTAAGCCGAAATACATTCTTGCCCTGACTCTATGCAAGATGATGTTGTTGGGTTTGAGGTTTTAAAAGAGCTTTACAAGGATGATCCAGATTTCGGCAAAATATGGAGTAACTGTAATAAGTTTTCATCTAACCAATTTGTTTTGCAAGATGGTTATCTACTCAAGGCAAACCAATTGTGTATTCCTCAATGTTCCTTGAGAGAATTAATCATCAATGAAGCACATGACAGCGGCATTAGCGGTCATTTTGGGAGAGAAAAAACTATTGCTATTGTGAAGGAAAACTTCTATTGGCTGAAGATGGAAAGGGATGTGATGAAGCACGTGAAGAGGTGTACAATTTGTCACGTGGCAAAAAGTCATGGGCAGAACACTGGTTTGTACACTCCATTACCTATTCCTAATGATCCATGGGAAGATGTTAGCTTGGATTTTGTGGTGCGATTGCCTAGAACACAGCGAAACAAAGATTCAATCATGGTGGTGGTTGACCGATTTTCTAAAATGGCTCATTTTGTCCCCTGTAACAAGACAAATGATGCGACTCACGTGGCCAATTTGTACTTCAAGGAGATTGATGCGTTCGAAACTAGCAAGTATACTAGTCGCACAAGTAATAAAGTGATAAGTAAGATATCGTTCCCACGAGGATTGATTCTAATTGAATTTGTTATTTTCCAGCAATAATAAACTAAACAGGGGGGGGTTTTGTTGATTGATTAACTAAACTTAATACGAAAGCAAATGAAGAACAATACAATGCAAAGTTAAATCAATTGAGAATTACACAATGAAAGAAATATGGTTAAGGGATCATTCTCTGCCAGAAGATATGGATTTGCGAATTAATCATAGAATTGTCATCCAATTACACCATTGAAATTATCAACCGTAGATAACAACAAGCTCTGTTATCCCAATCTTTCCTACTTTGTTGTTAAACAAAACAGGCTCTTTATTTAATCTCTATCCATTAAACAACCTAGAACAAGCTCTCTAAATTTAATTCAATGGATGCATTACGAAAAGAAAGACAGGTTGATCTAAGTAATAAACACACAAGCTCGGATTATTTAACTTAGGTTATATTCTCCAATTGCAATTTCTGATCATAATTTTGCTACTAATAATTAGAAATTCAAGACAATTACGGATCAAGTTTTCTAGTCTAGCAATAGACAATATCCAGATTATATTCAGTTGGCCACCCAAATCAATCCAGCAAGCAATCATAAGTATTAAACATGGGAAAATACAAGCAACTTCAATTAGAGAATTGGATAACAACTTCTTGCACAATCAACTCACAAAAAAACATATCAAGGGCTTTGAAATCACCCTCAACCAATTCAGATTCAGTTACACATGTTTAAGAACGTGGTAAATACAATACAACAGGGAGACATTCCAGAAAATGAAAGGGAAGGAAAAAACTTAGCAAATTTGATGTAATTCTCTTTGGATTGTAGTTCTTCCTCTTTCCAAGCTTCCTTTCTCCTTCAAGAACTCCAAGAGATGAAAGAATTCCAGAGCTTCAGCCTCCACCACGTTCTCCCCTCTTCAAGTTATCAAAATAAAACCCTAAAATGTGTTTAAATACTATGCTACAGTGAATTGCTACAATGCCCCGTATTATACATGCTACAGTGACTTGTGGAATTATATTTCTATACATCTCACACTGTTTTGATTAGAACTTTTGGTACACTGAATGGATTTATAAACCGTAAATTTCTCCAGAAAATAGACTTCGAGAGCTGTCTCTTATACACATCTAGATGTGTATAAGAGACAGGTATATCAATACAATTAAATTCGAGAAGATCACTGACTAGCAGAGGTGAAAATGAAGGGTTTTACTCCATTTTTGTGCAAGTTGCTCCAAAACTCCTACAAACATCAAAACCACACAAAAACATAAAAATACCAAGGAATATAGCAAAGACACATGGACGAATTGATATAAAAGTAATACATAAATAGACACCTATCAAATTCCCCCACACTTAGACTTTGCTAGTCCTCGAGCAACTAAAATGATACGAAACAAAACTAAACCGAAACAGAATCAAAGAAAAATTAAAACACACAAATGCTTCAACTTGCAAATAGGCCTCAAAGATTGTACTTAATTATAACCCAAGGAAAACTTCAAAATAATGCACTTGATCAAGAATTTTATCTCAAAGATTAGTTTCGCTTCACTTCAATTCCTCAAGTGTGTGTGTGTAGAGCCATTCTCACCTAATCACTTGTAACCCGGATGAGTTTATGCTTAAAAATGAATCATATTTAATAGTGAAGAGGTATGTATAAATGAACTCCATAGGCTTGCTTTTCAAGTCACTCTCCACTAATGTAGACATGTACAACACCAAGGATCAAGTAGGACTTTATTAAGCTTGTAACGTTTGGCTTGGGTGAAGGTATGATCAAGATAATTAATTTGGCTCAAATCACCCACAAACACCATAATAAACACTTCAAGTCACACTGAGTCACACTCCCGCAGGCCGCTACCGTACAGCTTTCGAACAATGGTAAAAATACAAACATTCACGTTGTCACAACCGCTACAGAACCCCACGACCCACAGTACACTCTACCCGGCGCTACCCATTAGCACTGCCTCCTCCGACACTTTCGCCACACCTGTACCTATGTAATCTTCTATTACACTGAACACGAATCTTCTTCTTTATCTTCTCTTCTTCTCTTGGTTTTTTTTTTTTTGCAGAAAACAAAAGAAAACTACACCCCCACCCTTTGTTGTTTCATTCTTTTTAAGAACACTTAAGGGTATAGATCTCTTATTCTTCTTCTTTTTTTCTTTTTTTTTTCTTCTTTTTTTTTTATTACACTTCCCCTCCCCCACACTTTAAACAATACATTGTCCTCAATGTTTAAGTACGTGGAAGATAAGTACAGATTTTTTTTTCTCTTTTTTTTTTTTACAAAGATAATAAAACTCACTTGCATTGCTCATGGCATAATCCAACCTCCTCTAACTTCCCAAAACCAGAACATATCTCAAAATGTAATTGCGAATGATTTACATGCTCATAGGTAAGGGATAAACTGTTTGGAACAAATTCAATTAAGGTTAGGAAATCTTTTAGTGAGTAAACAAAGAAAAAGGTTTACAGAGGCTCAAAGGGGTAACTAGGGATCAATTTTAGTCAAGGTTGGCTCTTAAGGCTCAAACGATCCAAAGATGGCCTAAATCATTTCCCTAATGTTGCACAGTCTAGGATTTCACCTCGAGTGACCATCAAACAAGTTCTAGAATTCATTAAAATCTGAAGAAACACTTAAATTACATAAACTTTCTCTAAGTAAACAAATAACTCAGTGATAATGGCTCGGTGCTCAATTTTGTGCAAGGAATCAAAGTAAAGCAAAAACTAATTAACATTTCAAGCACAAAGATCCATGCATCATTTATCATTTTCCAAGAGTTATTCTTAATTCAATCATTATCTTATCATCGACCCACAAAATGCAAAAAAAGAGGTACGTGGCATTGTTACACCTGAGTCAAGATTGTATATTTCAACAATCCTTAGGACCAGTAGCCCGCAGACTTAAGGTTTCCAGCCTATATACCTTTATTATGAAAGAACAAAATGAGAAACAAGACACTTCAAACAACATGAAATAAACAAACTACAGACTTATCGAGAGAGAATGCGTTTCAAGAGTTAGGTGTTTGGGTCTAAAAAGTTTAGAAGTTAGCCTCCTTATTCAACCATTATAGATTAAAGAGATCCATAATGCGTTTCAAGAGGACTTAAACTTTTTAAGCCACCACTCTAAAAACCAAGATTAGAAAATATTACCTGGGAGGAAAGAAACAACCTGAAAAATCTCAAAATAAATAACATGAAAAACTTCAAATAAACACAATAAAAAGAAAGCAAACAAAAACGAAGCAAACCAGCAAATAGAAATTACAGATGGAGTGTTAAATCCAGTTTACGCCTCTTATTGCCTTCTCCAAACCAATCAATCCGAGCTGTTGTTGGATCAGGCGAATAGTCGTATTCTTGTAGTTTGTCAATTAACTCCCCTGCCGTTGAAGCTGTAACAAGGATTTGCCTCGCTGATGGTGAGATAAAATTTTTTCTACAGCTTGATCAAGAAAAGACAACAAACCATCAAAAAAGTTATTGACATTTAACAAACCAATGGGTTTTTTATGGATGTTTAGCTGTGCCCAGGAGGTGATTTGAAATATCTCCTCTAATGTGCCATAACCACCGGGTAAAGCTATAAATGCATCGGACTTAACAATCATATGTGTAATACGCTCATGCATACTAGAGACCTGTAACTCTTCCCCGATTGTGTTGCCTACGATATCTCGTTCAGCTTATGGTTTAGGGATAATGCCGAGAACTTTGCTCCCTCCTAGGGATGCAGCTGTTGACACACACCCCATTAACCAAAGACTACCCCCTCCATAAATCAAATTAATACCCCTCGCAGCTAATGTCCTACCAAGATCAAGAGCTGCCGTGGTAAACTCTCCATCTGTACCAAATTGCGATCCGCAAAATACGCATATATTGCGGAATCGCCGAATTGGTATCTTCTCCATTTCTACAAGTGCTAAATGTGAAGACAATGATGCACGTTAGGTATATGCGTTAAAGTGCAAGACAGGTTATAAAATGACATTTCAAAATATGCAGCATGGATATATACACACGTAAAACTCTCAAATTTGACACAGGGGGACATAATTTCGGTGGGGGTTGCTCGATGCAGATTTATCGCCCCGAGATTTGAAAAAATAGATATGCTTTCGGTGGGGTTTGACAAAACCTCCACACTTGTCGCCCACGTGTGCATGAAAAAAATGGAGATAAACTTTCGGTGGGGTTTGAAAAAACCGCCACACTTGTCTCCCACGTGAAGCATGAAAAGTAAAGATATACTTTTGGCGGAGGTTGACAAAACCTCCACACTTGTCTTCCACGTGTGCTTATATCATGGGGTAGTCATCTGGTTTGTCAAAAAAAAAACTTGAAATTAAAACAAACAAAATCAACAAACAACAACAACACAAAAACAACATTGATAATCAGATCAAACGAAACAAGAAAAAAAAAATTCTACAACAACAACACACATTCAAAATACAAGTAGTTGTGATTGTGGCTCACATCTTCCTCTGGTTTTACGTCCAGTAACGGCTGAAACGCCTTCTATGAGTCGGGGATTTGCTTCCCATCCAGTTTTCTTATAAACTGGCAAACAGGGTCTTTTTTAGTCAGATTCCCTAGACTATAACACTGCAATTCATCACGAAATTGTGTCCATAGATTAAGCAATTCACGCTGAACAAGTCCACAAGAACGTGACTCAAGAGTTAATAAAATATTATCCAACGACTCATTAATCAGACCATTCTTAATAAATGAGAGTTTATCTTCTCTATTCCTGGACACAAAACCTAATGAACGACAAGTATGGTTACAATTCCATCTAGCACATTTATAACATACTTGTAACCTTTTCGCTCTTCGCCTCTTGGCGTAGTAGCTCTTTCCTAGACCAGGCATGTATTTTGCGAGATTAATGTCCGGATCACCGGACAATCTCACCTTGGCTTCGATAAGCCATCGGATATCAGCAGGCACATTTAGTAGCATCAACGTCCAAAGTCTAGTCATCCGTACTTTATAAATTTTAAACACAGCATTTTGAGGAAGTGAAGGAAAATATTTACGAAGGTTCGACAAAAAGATATCGGCATCCATGGAAGAGGAGAAAAGAAGAGATATTACTGATAATACGATTGAGTCTGTTTTTCCCCAAGATATGCACGTTTCAAACCTTCGAGCAATGGCTTCAGCTCTCGTTTGGATGTTTCCTCAAGCTGTTGCACAAATGAGTTTGAAGTACGGAATAATAAAATTAAACAAAACAAAGGAAAAGAAAAGAGCAGAAACGAAACTAAAGACACATAAAAGAGATAACAACACGATAGCGAACAAAAGTCAAGAACAAGTAAAAAAAATATAAAAACAAATAAGACAGATGGCAAAGAGAGATAAAACCTGGTCAATTTGATGGTCTACGAAAGGAATCTCCTCGAGACACAAAAAGTGATCATTATTCCTTATTTTATTTTTCTTTTCTTTTCTTTTTTCAATTTATTTTACAAAAACATTGGGTTGCCTCCCAATAAGCGCTTGGTTTAACGTCCTCAGCCCGACGTTGGTTCCATCATGGGAGAGTCCAATCTCCGCTGTGCTTCTCTAGTGGGCTTGGATCCTTTTTCCAACAAGAATTGTTGCATGCATATGGCTGGGCCTTGGATGTTAGCAATCGTCCACCCAATAGTTATTTTGTGATCTCTAAGTACGTGGACGAGTTTCTCTTCTTGTAGTGGTGCAAGGCCCATTTCTTTAAATTGGCAAAGTCCATTCTCACAAGAATCCATGATTCAAATGATCTGGACGTGACTTAATCTCCAAACGGTATTGGCCTTCATCACAGAATGAAGAAGCTTCTCATTAGATAGACAATTCAATATACGAAAACATCATACCTGGCTTAGGGCTATGGCTATAGGTCTCATCTAAGCTTGCCAGAGCGCTTCAATTCTTTAGACACTGTATCAAAATTCTTGATTCCTAAGAATTTTCTGTCCCTATCTGCTCACTAATAGTTACATCCAATCCATTCTTGCGAGTTAACTCAAAATATTGTTGTGGCAAAGAATCAACAACGTCAACTGCAAAAACAGAATGTAAGTCACTAGAGTACCTCATTGCCTCAAAAAAATATTGAAACATATCACCTTGCCATCAAACTCTATGATGAGAGTGCCATCATGAACATCATCTTGGTTCTAGCAGTTTTCGAGAATGGTCTTCTCCCCTATAAGGATCGGTGTTGGATTAGAAGATGTCTCATCCTCTATTTCAAGAACATAAAAGTCTGCTGGGAAAACCAATTGATTCACCTGCACAAGTACATCTTCCACAACTCTTTTGGTATATGCATTAAAACAATCAGCAATTTGAATGGTAATTCCAATTTCCGCAAAAGGTCCAAGATTTAAAGAAGTATAAATAGAATATGGCATGATGTTAATAGATGCTTCTAAATCTAACATAACTCTTTCAAACTTGGTTTTACCAATGGTGCATGGCATGGTGAATGTACCTGGATATTTGCACTTTGGAGGAATTTTCCTTTGCAATACAGCTGAAACATCTTCCCCCACACTTACTTTCTCATTTCTTTTTAACTTTCTTTTGCTGGTGCATAACTCCTTGAGACATTTTGTATAATGAGGTACTTGCTCGATAGCATCCAGAAGTGGTAACCTCGATTTTGTGAGAAGTTTCCAGGATTTCTTATTCTTGTTCCTCCTTTTTCGATTTTGCAAATCTACTAGGAAAAAGTGGAGGAGAAACATATGAAGGAATGGGAGTTATAGGATTTACCTGAGAAGTCAGTGTTTTGTTCATGGTGGAAGTGGTGTCATCTCTTTCATCAGTTTGTGATTTCTTTGGCAGGACATCTAATTGGTCTTCATTTTGCAAAGTTATCGCACAAGAATTCTCTCTTGGATTGATCATCGTTTGACAAGATAATTCTTTTGAGCCTTGGCCCTCGAATTTGCTCATGCTAGTGGCCAATTGTCCCATTTGATTTGCCAGGTTTTGGATACTTGCCCCAGTTTCCTGCTGGAATTGCATTGTGGTAGTGGCAAGTGCATTAACAATATCCTGGAGTGACATACCTGAGTTTTCTGGAGCTGGTTGTGGTGCTGGGTGTGGCATTGGTGGTGATTGCATTTGAAATGGTTGCTGCACTCTAGGTTGATTAAAACCTTGTAGTTCATTTGGTATGGCATTTGGGACGATTGGTTAATGATTACAGCAACTGAAATTAGGGTAATCTTCCCATCCAGCATTGTAAGTGTTAGAGAAGGGATCATACCGTTGCCTTGTTTGTCCTGGAAATCCATCCATGGCATTAGCTTGTTCCATATCTCCTTGCAAAGTTGGATACATATCGATTGGATGCTCCATGGTAGAATATACCTCACATGCATAAGATTTCTGCATATGTCCTACAGCCATGTTTTCCACAAGAGAAGTTAACTCAAAAAGTTGTTGTTCAATGTTCGGAGTGCTTACCTCATTTACTTTCCATGGTAGTTGTGGCTCAAATCCGCCACTGAATTGATGGAAGTTTACTGCCATGTCGTCTAAACACAAACAATCAAAAAAGAAAACAAACAAAAATATGAATCAACAATGAAAACAAAATAACAAATCGATTAGAAAATCAATCCCCGGCAACGGCGCCAAAAAACTTGATGCGTTCGAAACTAGCAAGTATACTAGTCGCACAAGTAATAAAGTGATGAGTAAGATATCGTTCCCACGAGGATTGATTCTAATTGAATTGTTATTTTCCAGCAACAATAAATTAAATAAGGGGGGTTTTGTTGAATGATTAACTAAATGAACTAAGAATGCAAATGAAGAATAACAAAACAGAAAGTTAATTTGAGTGAAAAATTAATGAGAGAAATCTGGTTAAGGGATCCTTCTCTACCACAAGATATGGATTCGCGAATTAATTGTAGAATTGTCATCCAATTACACCATTGAAATTATCAACCGTAGATAACAACAAGCTCTGTTATCCCAATCTTTCCTTACTTTGTTGTTAAACAAAATAAGCTCTGTATTTAATCTCTATCCATTAAACAGCCTAGAACAAGCTCTCTAAATTTAATTCAATGAATGCATTACGATAAGAAAGATAGGTTGATCTAAGCAATAAACACACAAGCTCGGATTATTTAACTTAGGTTGTATTCTCCAATTTGCAATCTCTGATCACAATTTTGCTACTAAGGATTAGAAATTCAAGACAATTACGGATCAAGATTTCTAGTCTAGCAATAGACAACAACCAGATTATATTCAATTGGCCATTCAAAATACAATCCAGCAAGCAATCATAAGCATTAGATATAGGAAAATACAAGCAACTTCAATTAGAGAATTGGATAACAACTTCTTGCACAATCAACTTACAAAAATCATATCAGGGGCTTTGAAATCACCCTCAACCAATTCAGCTTCAGTTACACATGTTTAAGAACGTGGTAAATACAATACAACATGGAGACATTCCAGAAAATGAAAGGGAAGGGAAAAACTTAGCAAAATTGAGGTAATTCTCTTTGGATTGTAGTTCTTCCTCTTTCCAAGCTTCCTTTCTCCTTCAAGAACTCTAGGAGATGAAAGAATTCCAGAGCTGCAGCCTCCACCACATTCTCCCCTCTTCAAGTTATGAAAATAAAACCCTAAAATGTGTTTAAAAACTCTGCTACAGTAACGTGCTACAGTGTCCCGTATTATACATGCTACAGTGATGTGTGGAATTACATTTCTACACTTCTCACACTGTTTTAATTACAACTTTCGGTACACTGAATGGATTCATAAACCGTAAATTTCTCCAAAAAGTAGACTTCGAGAGCTTTTCAACGGTATATGATATGTCATCGGGTTCATTGTATATCAATACAATTAAATCCGGGAAGATGGTTGACTAGCAGAGGTGAAAATGAAGGGTTTTACTCCATTTTGTGCAAGTTGCTCCAAAACTCCTACAAATATCAAAACCACACAAAAACATAAAAATACTAAGGAATATAGCAAAGAAACATGGACGAATTAATATGAAAATGATATATAAATAGACACTTATCAAGCTTGTTTCAAAGCATATAAAGCTTTGTGCAATTTGTACACAAAATCAGGATGTTTAGGATCTTCAAAACCTTTAGGCTGTTCAACAAAACTTCTTCATTAAGATAGCCATTTAAAAATGTTGTTTTAACATCTATTTGGTACAATTTAAAATCAAGCAAACAAGCAATTACAAGTAGTAATCTGATTGACTCAAGTCTAGTTACTGGTGCAAAGGTTTCATCAAAGTCTATGCCTTCTACTTGTGTGTAACCTTGTACAACTAGTCTAGCCTTATTTCTTACTACCTGTCCACTTTCATCAGTTTTGTTTTTGAATATCCATTTAGTTCCAATGACATTTGCATTTTCTGGCCTAGGAAGTAATTCCCATACTTCATTTCTTTTAAACTAATTAAGTTCATCTTACATGGCTTGAATCCAAACATCTTCTTTTAAGGCTTCTTTAACATTTTTTGGTTTAACTAAAGAAATGTATCATGCAAATCTTACCGATTTCTTACCTTGCTCCGAGTCTTTATCATGCCATATGGTGTTCCAATGATAGAACTTGTTGGATTTGCCTTCTGAATCCATGTGGGTGGATCTTTCCTTTCATTTTCATTCTTGATTGAATTTCTGTTCAAATCTAAGTTGTTAGTTGTTATAGTTACGTCAAGCGTAATAGCAGCTGTTTTCTCTTTCATAACAGAATCATCTTTATTACTGTTGCTGTCAGAATCTGATTTTTCTATTTCTTCTATAAAACTGGTTATGTTATTGTAGAGTTCCAAAAAAAATGTATGTATATATATATTACAAAATTTAGAAACTATAACTAAGGGTATTTGAGTAATTTTATTTGAATTTGATAGGCTTTAGGCCATGAAGTAGTTGTAAAACCATGTTTTAATAAATGAGCATTGGGTTGGATTATAGTTGTGGGCTTGTGTTAGAATTTGATAAAGATTAAATGGATTTGGGAAATAAGTGGACTTAAGCCCATGAATTAAGGCCTTGTATATATACGAGAGACATTAGGGTTCCAAAGGGGGAGGGTTTTGTTGACCCAGGTATGGCAACCCAAGAGGGGGGGTGAATTGGGTTTTTATTTATAAAAACGGATTTAGAAAACTTTTCTTGAAAAATCAAAATTATTTAAATCTTTCTTTAAGAATAAAGGTGAAGAAGATGAAAATAGAATGCAATCAAGAGAATAGAAATGAAGAACAATCACAAGTGCAAGTTAATGTAAAGAGATAGGGATAGAGAGGGTGCAAACTCAATTTACGTGGTTCGGCAAACCTTGCCTACGTCCAAGGGCTCCTAGCTCCACAAGCTAGGCTTTCCACTAAGTTGTAGAAATCTTTACAACTTGCTTGATGAACAACCTCACCAAGATTTTTTCTTCCAACTCTTAATAACACCACACCAAGAGTTCTTCTTGATGAACACCTCACCAAGGCAACTTCCTTCAACTCTTGATAATACCACACCAAGAGTTCTTCTTGAGGAATACTCAACAACGCGTAACTTCCTGCAAACTCTATGATAACACCAAACCCAAGCGTTCTTCATGATGAACAAAATCACAGGAAAGAGTTATCTCAGGAAACTTTCATACCTTTACAAGAATATCTCACTCTCACCACAATACAAGAACAAAGAAAATTTTGACAACAAAAGTACAACTCTCTTTAAAGAGTAGATAAAGAATATAAAAGCTCTCTAGACTTGATATTTCTCTTGTTTTTTTTGCTTGATAGAATACTTCTCTTGCACTGGTTGAATGCATGGGAGAATGGCTCCTTTTATAGGCAAATGAGATGAACTTAATCAAGTGAAGACACCATCTCCAAATTTTCTGCCCACCATAAAAACCGTAATTTTGTCTGCCATTTTTGTCAATGTTCCGTTTGAAAATTTGAAAATCTGTAAAACATAAAAGATCTGCACATTTGAATAAGCTTTCCAACGCAACAAGAATCAAGTCATTTGGATATCTGTAGCTCAAGATATGGCCAAAACACCATTCGGTGCTCAAGTGACTTGATTTTTCTTCCATGTGTCTGTCCACCTG